>JAOPSE010000028.1:1292105-1459698 GCA_029449295.1 Zea luxurians | reverse complement strand
ATTTCTTCTTTGGAACTATTTACCATTCCTTGATTACCTATTTTATTAAAAGGTTTTTTGATGCTTAGTCCTGCTTTAGAAAAACAAATGTTTTGTTTTAAAAAAAGGTGATGCCTCACAGTGGATGGGATGTTTTCAAAAATAAAACTTGATGGTGGATCCATCATGGCCATGATGGGTTCAACATCGGAAAATATGTACCTCTGTCAGGTACCAAACTTTGGTTTTTAAAAGATAAAGCTGAGACTGGACGGGTGACTTGCACGAGAAGAGAGTCTCAGTGTAGTGTCTCCGTCTGAGTCGATTAAGGACCATCTCGATGTGGGCCTGCTGACCGAGGACCCCTTAAACTGGTCACATGCCTTGTCATGGGTAAGCTTTGCCTCGGGCAGACTAAGACCAGAAAGGCCAACACGCAATGGGAGTGGAGAGATGGCGAGAGTAGCGTGTACCCTCCGGGCAAGAGGCTGGACGGTGGTGTATCTGTGCTCTCGGTTGGCGTGAACCCGGTATGGTCTTAAGAACCCCGGTGGCGATTTGACATATGCAAGGGTTAAGTGCTACATATGTCATGTGATTGGAGATTCTTAGATGAGTAATTAATCGATTCGGATCGCCGTTACTTCTCGAACGTGAAGACTTGGTCACTGACTTACACGTAGAAATCCAGTGAACTGATGGGACGATAAAAAGACGGCTAGTATAGGCTAAGTGCTTGAACTAGGGTAGAAAGAACTCTAGATACAGGTAACTTTGCTTAACCTAACAATAAAACTAGATTTTTAAGGATCCACTTTTAGTAAGCATTTTTGCAAACAGAGTCTTGATTATTGAATAGCCTTACCTTGACTCCCTCAAGCCAGCATATCCTTGAGAGTCTTTTCTTTTGACGGGTAAGACTTGCAAAAGTACACTCCGTACTCAGGGTTTTCGAACCCATGTTGTTGTAGGTGAGGAAACAGCAGAATTTTGTTGTTTTTGCACTAAGGTGGTGCCCAAGGACGTGGTGCCAAAGGACGAACCTCAATAGTGATGTGGTTGCGGGAGGGATGTTGGCCTCCCTTTTGAAAACAATATACTTTTATGCGGGAGGGGTTTTTGCCTCCCAAGTTTGTAATAATAATACTTATGCACTCTTATACCATGGGTTGTAATAACTATAACACTCTTTCTATATTTTGAATGTAAATTAAGTTATTGTAATTCGCTTCCGCCTATTCGCTCCTCCGTTGTGTTGTAATATCTGCGTGACGTGTGAAATGCTCTAGGAAAGGAAAAGGATACAAATATCGAACTTGTCGAGTAATTACGTGCATCTACAGGGTTGTCCAAGGTCTACTTGACAAGGACAACTATAGGTGGGCCTAATGACTTAGGAGGTACCGTCACAGCTGGTATCGGAGCGAAGCCCATCTCTTCAGATATTATGAAGCATTTCAAAAGGAATTTTCAAATACTTATCCACAGAAATTTCTTTCATTCTTACCATATCATTTTCTGGTAGATCTCATCCTATAAGACCAGGTAATAGAGTGCAAAATAAAGGAAGTAGAATCAGTAGAGGTTGATTCTGTAATTATGCATGCATCATGTTTAAAAACTATACTAATAATTTTCCCCCCCTTATGAAGATATGCCGCACACAAGGAAAACTACGCGTAAGTCCACTGGACCCATTGGCGTGCCTCGTCATCAGTTGGCTCCAAGACATGAAGGGAGCAGCAGCTGGCAGCAACGATCCAATCGGAGATTTAGAAGCCCAAGTGGAACAGCTTCGGACGGAGTTACGTCACCGAAACAGGGTGTGGGCAGAAGACGGTCAGCGTATAAATGAGTTGCAGCTGACGTCAGACGCCTGCAAGACGAGCTTGCAGAACGGGATCTGGCGATCGATTGGGCCGTCAACTCACATTCGGTTGCTTGGGATCGTGAAGCCAAAGCTCGTGCTCGTGTAACCGAGCTTAGTGCAGCCCTTGACAACTTGCAGGTGTACTCTACATGAGGAAGTGCATGTACTGTATTCTCGACTACACTCGGACGTGCCTGCTGACCCTGTTGCAATGGGGAGTCGGTCCATCAGGGACAACAGGTGAAGGAACTGATGGGGAGCTAGACCTTTTTAGGCCTCCTCCTTCATGAACCTGGCTAACGATCGGTCTCCCACGACAGGAAATGAAGAAACCAAGGACGACGAGGACTAGAATAGTATAGTGTAGGAACTATACCTATGTAAAATAAGTAATGTAGTCATGTTGTACACTTGAGTTTGTATCATTACATCTTGGTAATGTAAAATGATGGTGTGTATCGGCATGTTATATTTTTCCCAAATGTTTCTTTGCCTCAGATGCCATCAAGGACTCGTGCGCATGACAGTGCGGGTACTTCCCGTGGTCGTGAAGATACTCCTAATCCCCCACCTGTACCACCAACGCTGGCCGAGGCTATCGCTGCCTTGGTCAACGTGACTGCAGATAATACCCACTTTTTACTGTGAGAAGGCGGGTAATCAATTCCAGCAGCATGGCGGAAGGGCTCCTCCACAGGGACTGCGTGAAACCTCATATCTGAATTTCTCTGAAACGCGTCCCCCACTCTTTGTTAAAGCTGAAGACCCTCTTGAAGCTGATGAGTGGATCAGGGTAATGGAGCAGAAGTTTGGATTAATCCGTTGCATAGAAACACAGAAGTCGTTGTTCACTGCCCAACAACTAAGAGGTCCTGCCAGTACCTGGTGGGGTAATTTTGTGGCAGTTCAACTAGCCGGACATCAGGTCACTTGGGATGAATTTAAGTTGGCATTCTGTGAGCACTATATTCCAGAAGGAGTGCTTCACAGGAAACAAGAGGAATTTATTCGACTAAAACAAGGAGGGGATACTGTGAAGCAGTATCTCAACAAGTCTAAATCATTTATCCCAATATGCGATTGATCAAGTAAACACTGACCTAAAAAATAAGAATTACTTCATGAGAGGACTCAACAACCGGCTCCAAAGGAAAATGGCCACCTGCCTAGATCTTACTTATAGCAGGGCTATCAGCACAACGCTGGCAATAGAAGCCAATAATACAGGCCAAAGAAAATCCAAGGGATTTAGAGGTGACAGGTCCAATCAGGGACCTGAGAAGCGATTAAGGTTGGTAATCCGACCTTTCAATCAGAATCGTTCTTCGCCTCGTCCACCCTCCTATTCGTTCAAACAACCTATTTTCATTCGCCCTGCCACTGCCCCACTTCTACAAATCAGCCGAGTGCCCCTGGTGCTCGTTTCCCTGCCCTCCCTAGTTCCTCAACTGGTTGCTTCAACTGTGGAAAGTCTGGTTATTTTATCAAAGACTGTCCATATCTGAGGCAGAATAAGTCCCACAATCAGCAGAACTCTGGGAGCTCAAATCAAGGCAAAGGAAACATGACTAATAATTCAGCGGGCAAAAATGTCAAGAAGACTGGGCGAATTTATTACACTCAAGTGGCCACTACACCGGAAGGAGAGCCGGTAATGATGGGTATGTTTCTTGTGGCCAATCACCCAGTAGTCATTCTCTTTGATTCTGGTGCTTCGCATACATTCATAAGCAAGAAATTCATGGAAAAACATTGCATTCCTTGCACTTAATCAAGGGAAGGGTTTATTATTCATTCGCCCGGGGGACAAGTATTTACTAAGGAAGTAGCCTTCCATGTGCCAGTAACATTGGCTGAACGGGATTTTCCCACCAACATGATTGTTTTGAAAGGCCAAGATATAGATATAATACTGGGCATGAATTGGTTAGCCCAGCACAAAGCTATCCTCAACACTGAGTTAAGGACTATCAAGTTGAGCCATGGTCATGAAGAGGTTCTCTTGTCCATCCCTATAGCTGTCCCAGCCAAACCATTTGGACGAGTCTATGAAGCTATCGTACCAGAAATCCAGGACATTCCGGTAGTATGTGAATTTCCGATGTATTTCCTGAAGATCTGCCTAGATTGCCTCTAGAAAGGGATGTAGAATTTGTGATTGAGCTGAAGCCCGGTACAACCCCTATTTCTAGAAGATCGTACCGGATGCCACCATATGAATTGGCGGAGTTCAAGACGCAATTAAAAGACTTGCTTGAGACGGGATTTATTCAGCCCAATTCATCACCTTGGGGATGTATCGCAATCTTTGTCAAGAAGAAGGATCAAACACTTCGAATGTGCGTGGACTACAAACCGCTTAATAAGGTCACTATCAAGAACAAGTACCCTCTTCCCCGAATCGATATCTTGTTCGATCAACTTACTGGAGCATGGGTATTCTCTAAGATTGACCTCAGGTCGGGCTATCATCAGATTCGTATTCGACCAGAAGATATACCCAAGACCGCATTTACTACGCAGTATGGATTATTTGAATATTTGGTTATGTGCTTCGGATTGACAAATGCTCCTGCCCACTTCACATATCTAATGAACTCGGTGTTCATGCCCAAGTTGGATAAATTTGTGGTGGTCTTCATTGATGCTATCTTGATATATTCTAAGAATGAAGAAGAGCATGCTACACATCTACGGATCGTATTAACGCGCTTAAGGGAACACCAATTATATGCTAAATTCAGCAAATGCGCGTTTTTGCAGGAGGAAAATCCAATTTTTGGGACATGTATTGTCTGAAATGGGATTGCAGTTGATCCTAGCAAGGTCAAGGATATTCTAGAGTGGAAACCACCAACCACTGTACATCAAGTTCGAAGTTTCCTTGGACTGGCTGGCTATTACCGTAGATTTATCCCGAATTTCTCCAAGATTGTGAAGCCAATTACAAGTCTATTGAAGAATGATACAATATTTAATTGGTCCTCAAGATGCACGAAGCCTTCGAAACAGCTGAAGGTATTATTGACCACTCCTCCGGTATTGGCTCAACCGGACATTGAAAAGCCTTTTGATGTGTACTGTGACGCATCGGGGCAGTGGCCTCGGATGTGTCTTAATGCAAGAGGGCCGAGTTATAGCACATGCTTCAAGACAGTTGCGTCGGCATGAGAAACATTATCCAACTCATGACTTCGAATTAGCTGCTGTGGTTCATGCTCTTAAAATATGGTGTCATTATCTGCTAGGAAATATGTGCTATATATATATCATAAAAGTTTGAAGTATATTTTTACCAATCAGAATTAAACATGAGGCAGAGGAGAAGGCTTGAGCGGATCAAGGATTATGAATTAGAGATTCACTATCACCCAGGCAAGGCCAACATGGTGGCAGATGCACTATGTCGCAAGGCCTCCTGCCATTGTCTTACAGTAAAGGCCTCTGACATCACATTATGTCAAGAAATAGAGAAGTTAAACATAGGAATGATTCAACATGGAACCTTGAACCAATTGAAGCTTGAGTCGATTCTTCTGCAAAGGATTATTAATGCACAAAGAAGTGATAAAGGTATGAAACATATTCATGAAAAAATAGAAGCCCGCAAAGTGAATTGTTTCAGAAGGGATAATCAAGGCATAGTATGGTTTAATAACTGCATAGTTGTGCCCAAGAATGATGAAGTCCGCCAGCAAATTTTAAATGAAGCTCATCTTAGTCGATATTCCATTCATCCTGGAAGCACTAAGATGTATCAAGATTTCAAACAACATTATTGGTGGACAAAAATGAAGATTGAAATTGCACGCTATGTGGCGAAATGTGACACCTATAGACGTGTCAAAGCCATACATATGAAGACTGCCGGTCCACTGCAATCTTTGCCCATCTCAACTTGGAAATGGGAGGACATTAGCATGGACTTCATTGTGGGATTACCCAGGACAGCAAAAGGATTTGATTCTATTTGGGTCATAATTGATCGGCTTACCAAGATAGCCCATTTTCTGCCCGTCAAGGTAGATCACCCAGTTGTTGTCTATGCTCAGTTATATATTGCTCGTATTCTTAGTCTGCACGGAGATCCAAAGACAATAGTGTCGAATCGCGGACCACAATTCGTATCCAAGTTTTGGGAAGCACTACATAAGTCCCTGGGTACTAAGTTGCTCCATAGTTTGGCCTATCATCCCCAAACAAGTGGGCAGACTGAGAGAGTAAATCAAATACTTGAAGACATGTTGCGGGCATGCGTTCTGGAATTCCCACAAAAATGGGATGATTGTTTACCATTGGCAGAATTTTCGTATAACAATAGTTATCAAGAAAGTATAAAGATGGCACCATTTGAAGTTTTGTATGGACGACGGTATCGTACTCCATTGAATTGGTCTGAACCAGGGGAAAGGTGGTTTTTCAGGCCTAATATGGTGAAAGAGACGGAAGAAAAGGTTCAACAAATCATACATAACTTGAAAGAAGCACAAGCTCGACAAAATAGTAATGCAGATAAACGACGCCAACCCTTATACTTTCAAGTTGAAGATTATGTTTACCTGAAAGTATCACCAATGAATGGGGTATCTCGTTTCGATGTCAAAGGAAAGCTTGCACCCCGGTACATTGGTCCGTTTCCTATTCTTGAAAGATGTGGACCAGAGGCGTACCGACTCCATCTACCTGAAACATTGTCTGCGGTGCACAATGTGTTCCATGTATCCCAATTGAAGAAGTGTCTTCGGGTTCCTGATCGAACCATTGATGTGGTGGATGTTACCTTGGAACTAGACTTAACATATTCAGAATATCCTATTCGAGTCCTGGATCAAAAGGAAAGGATCACCCAAAGAAGAGTTCTCAAATTCTATAAGATACAATGGAACCAACATACGGAAGATGAAGCTACATGGGAAACCCAAGACTTCTTAGAAAAAAATTTCCCTGGCTTTTTAGCTTCATGTAATTTGTAAGATATGTACAATTGTTTGTAAAGATGGAATAGACACATACCACCCCCTGCCTTGTACAAGAAATAAGGAAATAAAAATATGACGTGTTTCCTTTTCCACTACTTGCCCTATGACTTCAAATCTTAGGACGAGATTCTTTTATGGGGGGAAGGATGTAACACCCCTGGTGTTACTATCACTAAAACTTGAGCATCACATCATGAGCATTGGCATACCATGTGTTTGTTACACCTAGAGAGCATTCACTAGGTAAAAATTTCAAATAAGTTGTACTGATATGACTTGATGTGTGGTTAACCCTAGGGTAAAGTGCTTAACTCAGATCAGGGCTTATGGGTATAAGTGAAGCCCAAATATGTGAAAACCTCAAAAGACATGAGACATGATCATAAGATATCATATTTTAAGGACTTTAGTAACACCAAAACCCTAAAGTGCTAAAAAACTCTGAAAAGACCCCTGAAAAACCCTAAATTGGAACCCTAGGGGGCTAAGTGCAAATTTTGTGCACTTTTGGACGCAAGTGCAAATACCAAAGTAATAGAATACCACAACTCATGTGTTTCTCACATTTGAGGATTTGCAAGTCAAAATGTGGGATTTGGGCTTATTTGCAAAAAGCACCACTTAAGCCATATAAGCCTAAGTCTGAAATTTAGTGAGCTTGAGGCATATTTGGAGCCTTATATCTCTTAATCCATAAAGAATTTGCCTAGGGTCAATACATCAAATTTGAAGATTTACTAAAGAATTATAACTTTGTTTAAGTCATCAGACACAAGTGTTGTGCAAAAGTTGGAGTTAAATGGACTCAAAGTTGGGCTGTTAGTCAGCTCAGAGTCTAAACTTTTACTGACAGTGACATAGGATGAACTTTGGGAGCTATTTTGAAGATAATCCAGTGAGTGTTTGAGCATGGTTACTATAGCAAGATTGTAACTGGATTATAGGGCTACAACTTTGATACAGAGAGGTGGTCAAGTCACTACATGAAATTTGAAGCTAATCGCCCTGCAAATTGCTCTGTCAGAACAACTGAAACAGCCCCTGATGGTACAGTGCCACAGAAAGATCTCAGGATTCAGTCCCCCTTGCCGCCAGTGACCTTGCACCCGGATTCACGCTGGTCGACGTGATTCGTGCTTGGCACGCAGTGGATATCCACGAGGAGGTAAAAAGATATCGCAGGGGAGCGGATTTGGTCGCGGAGGAAGCTTATCACCGCGCATGTAGCCGTGCTACGTGGCCGGACCGCCGGTGTCGTCGTGGAAACTTCAGCGACCTTACTTATGCTGTGCCATAGCTCTTTACCACATGGTAGTATCCGTGGCACGCCTAGATTCACCTCGTTAGAGCCGTTGCACCGGCGAGCACCACGACTAAGCCACCAGTGATCTTATTTCTCTCTGGCCACCTGCGCGCCATTCCAAATTCATGTGACACCACCCTTGGGTCCTAAACATTGAGCATGCCATCAGCTCCGCTAGGTAGTCAAGCATCCAACGCAACTACTCATGTCTCGGATTATCCACCAGAGAGCTCTAATTTGGGATTTCCCCCAAATCTGTCAAGAACACCGTACTCTGTGAGCTCGCCGTGGTCAGCTCTTCACAGGTCCGATCATGCCTTCCTTGCTCTCGTTTCAACATCCCTGTATGTTGTAGATGCTTAGCAGCCCGGCTAATTGAACTAGATTACTCTAGATCACCGAGAACACTTCGGATTATCCTTGGTTTACGCTGTCACCGTGGGCAGGGAGATTAGGAGCTAGAAACTTGCAATTGATCGAGGGGAAATGATCGTTAGAGGTAGAATTGTGTGTCAGCCAAGCCAGAGCATCGGCCATTGTGTATCTTGACCGGTACAGGCTCGTCAGAGACTTGCCCATCACCGTCCACCATCGCGGACCCGACACTGTGAAGAAATAGAACTGCAAGGGTCTATCTGCGAATGTCAGAGACACATGTGAATAGTGTTAAGGGCTCTTTACGGGTTTTTCAAACAACCAGGGACCCCAGTACAAAGTAGACACCGTGGGCACGCGCGCGGGCGCGCTTTTGCCTGTCTTGGGCCAACTCAGATTTGATTAAGCCCATTACTGTTTATGTTTTTCCTTTTTCTTTTTCTACCAGACTTAGGAAATCCATAGAAAAATATAGAAAAAATGATAAAAATATGAGATTAATTTTGTTGGACTCCTAGATTTCTCTAGTATTTAATAAAAATAGTTCCAAGATTTTTAATCCAAACTAGGAATTAGGTAGTATTTAAGATGGCTAAAACCTAGTCTCCTGGAATTTTAGGAATTATTTAATGACTCCAAAAATCACCAAAGTTTTTGGATAAGCTTAAGATGGTATTTTGATCCCATGAGTAAAGTTTGATTTGTTTTGGACATTGTTTGATGCCTAAACCAAAAACCCTAGCCCCTTAGGGTAAAACTGTCTAACCCTACTAGAGTATTGACCCAGAAGACCCTACTTTCCCTAGTACACCATGAAGGAAAGTTGTATTCAATATACAACTTGATAAATCTTTTTCTATTATTGCATTGTCATAAGCATTACATGAGCATTCATGGTTATATATGGCTATATATAGAAAACAAAGAAGTGACTATTGAAGAGGAAGAGACTACTCCATCAGCAGAAAATCCACCTGCCGGGAACTGTTTCTATTTTGATATTTATGGAACAGAGACCGACTCTCCTACAACACAAGGCAAGCCCCAGTGCATTTGCCACCTCCTTGCTGTTTTAAACTCTTTATCACTTGAATGATGCATTAGGTGATAGGAGTTGGGTGTTAACCAATTGCTGCATATCCTTCCTTAGAACTGTTTACCATTCCTTGATTACCTGTTTTATTAAAAGGTTTTTTGATGCTTAGTCCTGCTTTAGAAAAACAAATGTTTTGTTTTAAAACAAAAAGTGATGCCTCATAGTGGATGGGATGTTTTCAAAAATAAAACTTGATGGTGGATCCATCATGGCCATGATGGGTTCAACATCGGAAAAGATGTACCTCTGTCAGGTACCAAACTTTGGTTTTAAAATGATAAAGCTGAGACCGGATGGGTGACTTGCACGAGAAGAGAGTCTCAGTGTATTGTCTCCGTCTAAGTCGATTAAGGACTGTCTCGATGTGGGCCTGCTGACCGAGGACCCCTTTAACTGGTCACATGCCTCGTCATGGGTAAGCTTTGCCTCGGGCAGACTAATATCAGAAAGGCCAACACGCAATGGGAGCGGAGAGATGGCGAGAGTAGCGTGTACCCTCCGTGGCACGAGGCTGGACGGTGGTGTATCTGTGCTCTCGGTTGGCGTGAACCCGGTATGGTCTTAAGAACTCCGGTGGCGAGTTGACATATGCAAGGGTTAAGTGCTACATATATCATGTGATTGGAGATCCTCATCTGAGTATTAATCGATTTGGATCACCGTTACTTCTTGGAAATGAAGACTTGGTCACTGACTTACACGTAGAAATCCAGTGAACTGATGGGATGATAAAAAGACGGCTAGTATAGGCCAAGTGCTTGAACTAGGGTAGAAAGAACTGTAGATACAGGTAACTTTACTTAACCTGACAATAAAACTGGATTTTTAAGGATCTACTATTAGTAAGCATTTTTGCAAACAGAGTCTTGATTATTGAATAGCCTTACCTTGACTCCCTCAAGCCAGCATATCCTTGAGAGTCTTTTCCTTTGACGGGTAAGACTTGCGAAAGTACACTCCGTACTCAGGGTTTTCGAACCCATGTTGTTGTAGGTGAGGAAATAGCAGAATTTTGTTGTTTTTGCACTAAGGTGGTGCCCAAGGGCATGGTGCCAAAGGACGAACCTCAACAGTGACGTGGTTGCGGGAGGGATGTTGGCCTCCCTTTTGAAAACAATATACTTTTATGCACGAGGGGTTTTTGCCTCCCAAGTTTGTAATAATAATACTTATGCACTCTTATTCCCTGGGTTGTAATAACTATAACACTCTTTCTATATTTTGAATGTAAATTAAGTTATTGTAATTTGCTTCCGCCTATTCACTCCTCCGATGTGTTGTAATATCTGCGTGACGGGTGAAACGCTCTTGGGAAAGGAAAAGGATACAAATACCGAACTTGTCGAGTAATTAAGTGCATCTACAGGGTTGTCCAAGGTCTGTTGGATAAGGACAACTGTAGGTGGGCCTAATGACTTGGGAGGTTCCGTCACACATTATGCAAATCATTTAGGTACGTTTATTAACCACGTGATGCGGAGAACCAAAGCCGAGTCGACCACAAGATGTCGCTGCGCGTGAGCTTCTCCACAAGATGATGCTGATGAACGAACCTAAAGATGGATAACCTGAACGAGTACCAAGTCAAAGAATGATCGCCAAGTGGTTGCCACCTAACAAACACTAACCTAGTGTTATCTAGACAAGCCCCGGTGCATTATCCCTTTCCTTCTGTTTTAAAAACTTTATCACCTTATATGATGCATTAGGTGATAGGAGTTGTGTGCTAAACAATTGATGCATTTCCTTCCTTGGAAAATTGATCACCATTCCTTGACTCCCTTTTATGAAAAGGATTTTTATGATGCTTAGCCTTGCTTTAGAAAAACAATATGTTTTGTTTTAAAACAAAAAGTGATGCTTCAGATTAGATGGGAATTTTTACAAAGAAAAACTTGTGATGGTGGATCCATCAGGGCCTTGATGGGTTCAACATCGAAAAAGATGTACCTCTACTAGGTACCAAACTTTGGGTTTTAAATAATAAAGCTGAGATCAGGCGGGTGACTTGCACGAGAAGAGAGTCTCAGTGTAGTGTCTCTGTTTGAGTCGATTAAGGACCGTGCCGATGTGGGCCTGCTGACCGAGGACCCTTTAACTGGTGACATGCCTAGTCATGGGTAAGCTTTGCCTCGGGCAGACCAATACCAGAAAGGCCAACATGCAATGGGAGTGGAGAGATGGCGAGAGTAGCGTGTACCCTCCGTGGCAAGAGGCTGGACGGTGGTGTATCTATGCTCTCAATTGGCGTGAACCCGACCTAGTGTTGAGAAACCCACTGGCGAGTTGACATATGCAAGGGTTAAGTGCTACATATGTCGTGTGATTGGAGATCCTCAGCTGAGTATTAATCGATTTGGATCGCCGTTACTTCTCGGATATGAAGACTTGGTCACTGCCCTACACGTAGCAATCCAGTAAAGTAAAAGGGATGATAAACAGATGGCTAGTGTAGGCCAAGTGTTTGAACTAGGATAGAAAGAACTCTATATGCAGGTAACTTTACTTAACTTGACAAGTAAAAATAGATTTTAAGGATCCACTCATAGTAAGCTTTTCTACAAAATAAAGTCTTTGATTCTTGATAAGCTTTACCTTGATTCCCAAAAGCCAGCATATCCTTGAGAGTCTTTTTCCTTAGACGGGTAAGACTTGCGAAATTACACTTCGTACTCAGGGTTTTCGAACCCATGTTGTTGCAGGTACTAGATTTGTGCTGCTGTGGATGGTGTTAAGCGCCGGTGGGCACGACCTTCTTATAAGTCTAAGTAACTCTTCTATACTTCTTATTGAGGATGGTCACTTAAGCTAGCATATATTTCAATCTTATAAATAATGTATAACATTTCAAAGTTTATTTCTTTGAACCACTTTGTAACCACTCCGATAAACATAATGTAAATTTGTTGTAACTTGTAACCTTTTGTAATAAAGAAATTCCGCTGCAAAATGTTGGTGTGTGATTTGTGTTTACTTAATCTTGCGATCCTGGTTGTAAGTGGTTTATCCAGGGTCCTTGGAACACTCGGACGGATCCTGTTAAGTTATCTTGTGCACATGCATAGCCGTCTGAGGTCTTTGAGACAAGGGCAGGTGCATGTGGGCCTAATAACTTGGGAGGTTCTGCCAAATTAGCTTCGACAATTTTCTCTTTCAACTATTTTTTACCTGAAGTGTGTCGAATGATAAAGTCTAGCTATTCAGTAGACGCTTCGGGAGTAGGAGATTCAACCTTCTTGGGTGCGTCTTCTTTTTCTAGGACCAGAGCGGCATCCGAAGGTCCTTGTTCAATACTTTGTCTAGTTTCAACAGGCCATGTTTCAATGGGCACTGAAGGCCCAGCTTCGACTTCAGCATGAGTTGTAGTAGCTTCGGTGGCCTCCTTTGCAGAAGCAGGAGTTGACGCCCTTGTCGACTCCAAGACAGAGTCCAGCATGCTAGCAATCCTCCTCCTCTTGGGAGTTACTGCAGGAGCCTTGGTTACCTTCGGCAACTCTAGCTCTGGTAGTGGGCTCAAGATTTTTTGTAGCGCTGCCGGCTCCTCCAGTTCTGGTTCTTCGACCATTTTCTCCTTGGCTTCAGTAAGACGCTTCGGCGCTCCGGCCGACTTGGCTTTCTCCTGTCCTATTATCTTTAGCACTTCAGCCGATTCTCCCTTGGACCCGGCGGAAGCGGGGCATCCTGGCTCAGCGGTTGAAGACGTCCCCTCTGCAAGCTTTGGCACCCTGGCCGTTTTAATGTATCTAGGCCCGTGCGTCAAAACCTTGTTCTTTTTACCCTTCGGCGTAGCAGAGATGGCCGAAGCAGCTGTTTTTCTTTTCTTTCCCTACTTTCGCGAGGGATAGCAATAGTCTGGGTATACAAAACCAATAACATCGAAAACTCTATTTAACCTTTTCTTGCCTCGTCCTCCGAAGGCTAAGGTCATGGCATCGTCTTTGGCCCTTGTGTAGGCTCCAAGCAACTCGTCACTAGTTGCCTCAACACAGTTCAGCAAGTCATCATTCGGCTCATCAATCTGATCTCTGTATCTAAAGGTATATTTCAAATAAACCAAGCCGCCTTGGCTGGACCCAGCAGCAGTCTCCTTCGGCATTTTCTAGTCATTCACAAGAGGCCACACTCTATAAGCAATGTGCTCCTAGACTAGGTCACTTGTGCCAATAAAAGTGCATACATTGTTAAAAGCCTTCTGGCATGCTTCAATATTGTTTCCAAGAGTAGTGGCTGGCCTTCTGATGCCGAAGCGAGACCAAATAGGGCGTTGGATAATCCCTTTTATATCTTCCCTTTCAACTAAGTTGTTCTTTACATAAAACCATTCTTCCTGGCCACCTCTTCTGAAACATCGGAACTGGATAGCTCACATCAGAGCGAGGCATGAAGCCGTAACAACCAAAATTATTGTGATACTGCTCCTTGCCAGTAGTCTTTGTCTCATAGGATAGCTCGTGCATGTTACAGAAGCATTTTGAACTTGGCTATAGTCCCTTGCTCCTCACGGCCCAAATAAATATCACCATCCTGATGATAGCTTCGGGGGTAATCTGATGAAGAAAAATCTCAAAGGCTTTAGCACTTCAACTAGAAATTTACTCAACGGAAATCGAAGCCCTGCCTTCATGAAGCTCCTGTAAACAACAACTTCGTCTACTTTGGGTACAGGGGCAGCGCTTGTAATACCCCTGGTGTTACTGTCACTAAAACTTGAGCATAACATCATGAGCATTAGCATATCATGTGTTTGTTACACTTAGAGTGCATTAACTAGGCAAAAATTTCAAACAAGTTGTATTGATGTGACTAGTTATGGGTGAAACCCTAAGAGTAGGGTACCTAACCCTAAACCAGGCTTAGGAGGGATAATAAAGCCCAAGCATGAGAAAACTTCAAAACTCATGAGAAATACTCGTAGGATATCACCATTAATGGACTTAAGTGACACTCAAACCCTATAAGTGCCAGAACCCTAAAAAGGACCATTGAAAACCCTAAGTTGAAACCCTAGGGGGTTATATGTAAATGTTGCACACTTTTGGACCCAAGTGCAAAAACCTAGGTATTAGGGCACCTCTGATCATATAGTTTACCTATTTGAGGGTTTACAAATCAAACCATGAGATTTGGGATTATTTGCAAAAAAACCACTCTATGTATCTCATGTGTCTAAGTCCAAAACCAGTTGATTGAGGCTGACTTTGGGGCCTTATATCTCAGGATTCTTGAAGTTTTTGCTCAAAGTCAATATAGCAAAGTTGTAGAGCTATCATAGAAGAATAAGTTCGATTAAGTGACTAAGCACTGGTGCTGAATGGAAATTAGAGCAAAATAAGCACAAAGTTGGGCTGTCAGTCAATTTTTAAAACTGAAACATGGCCACCAGTGCCACTGGCCGAACTTTAGGATCAAGTTTGAGTAGGATTCAGTGCTCTATTAAGGATAGTTGTTATAGTTGAATTGAAGATGGATTGTTGAGCTACAAACTTGTTACAGAAAGATCAACACATTCTCACGCAAAAATCCGAGATATGAGTCCTGCAAATTAATCAGACAGAAGCTCCGAATAGGATTTCTGATGGTACAATACTGAAAATATCCTAGGATCAGATAACTTCGCTGCCGGTGAACCGTGCGCTCGAATCCATGCCGGTCGCCGTGATTCATGCCGCAGGAAAGTAGATTGCGCTCGACCGTAAAAGATCACGTCGCGGATGAGTTCAGGCTACTGTGGCCTCGCTGTTCCTCGACCACTTGCACCGGCGACGTGGCCTTGCGGCCATCACCGGAGTTTGCGCCCTTCACCGCGATTGTGCCATGCACAGGCCATTAACCACATCGCCGTGAGCTGTGGTCGTTACCTAGTGACCGTCGTGGCTCCTTGTTCCGCAATTGCCACGAATCACTGCGATAATAACCTCTCCTCCTCTCCGGCCGCCGCGCGTCTCCTTAAAATTTACTAGCCACCGCTCAGGAGACCTATAAATTGAGCACACCATGAGCTCCGTAGGGTATTTACCCATCCAAAGCACCAGTACTTGCTTCCAATTGTTCACCAGAAACCACAAATTGCTCATCTCCCCCAAATCGGGTTTCCGCCACCGTGAAAAGGACCTCGCCGTCCAATCTTGTCCTCTGCTCTCTTGTTTCAGCAGTCTTGCATGCCACTGATGCTCCTCGACCCATTTGATTAAGCTAGACTGCCCTAGATCACCGGAAACACCCGTGCTCATCCGCTGTTTGCACTGCCTCCATGGACAAAGTGATTTAGAGCTCGAACTGTGAAATTGATCGAGGGGAAACGCTCATTAGGTGTTGAATTAGGTTTCAACCAAGTTAGGGCACCGACCATTACTTATCTTGGCTGGTACAGGTTCGCTGGAGTTTGGTTCGTCGCCGCTCACCGTCGAGGACCTCGAGTTGTAAAGAGTTAGAACGTGGAGGGCTTCGGTGTAAATGTCAGTGACCGAAGCAACAGTGTCATGGACTTTTTGAGTTGTTTAAAAAGCCAGGGTCTTCAGTGCAAAATCGCCGCGCGGGCGCATTCTGCCTTGGCTGGGTTGGCTTGGGCCAGTTTCGGTCCAGAACTGTTGACTCTTTTTCTTTTTCTTTTTCTGCCAAGACTAAAGGATTTCTAGAAAATTGTAGAAAACCGCTAAAAATGCAAGACCAATTTTACTAGGTTCCTAATTTTCTATAGTATTTAATAAAAATAGTTTCATGATTTTTAGTCCAAATAGGGAATTATAGAGTATTTATAATAGCCAAAACTTATACTCCTGGAATTTTAGAAATGGATTAATAACTCCAAAAATCACTAAACTGTTTAAATAAGCGTTAAATGGTATATAGAAGCCTTGGGAAAATTTTGGTATGATTTGGACAATGTTTGATGCCTAATCCTCAAAACCCTAGTCTTCTAGTGATGCGTGCCCTATGAACTACACTACTGACTCCAAAAACCCTAGTTTTCTGGAGATCCGTAAAGGAAAATTGTATTCAAGACATTAGATAATATACTTTTATTATGTTTGCATTTTCATAAGCATTACATGAGCATTCATGATTATATATGGTTATATATAGAAAACGAAGAAGAGATAGAAGTTGAAGAAGCAAGGGCTACACCACCACCACCTGAAGAACCACTGACCAGGAACTGCTTTTATTTTGACATCTGTGGAGCAGAGCCCGACTCACCTATAACACAAGGCAAGCCCCGGTGCATTTGCCACCTCCTTGCTATTTTAAATCTTTCTCACTTGCTTGATGCATTAGGTGATAGGAATTGTGTGCTAAACAAATTGATGCATTTCCTTTCTTGAGAATTCAATTACCTTACCTTGATCCCCTGTTTTATAAAAAGGTTTTCTTATGCTTAGCCTTGCTCTAGAAAAACAAAATGTTTTGTTTTTGACAAAGATGATGCTTCAAGTGGGTGGGATGTTTTCAAAAAATAAAACTTGATGGTGGATCCATCATGGTCGTGATGGGTTCAACATCGGGAAAGATGTACCTCTGCTAGGTACCAAACATTGGGTTGAAAATAACAATGCTGAGACCGGGCGGTTGACTTGCACGAGAAGGGAGTCTCAGTGTAGTGTCTCTGTCTGAGTCGATTATGGACCGTCTCGATGTAGGCTTGATGATCGAGGACCTTTTAACTGGTCACATGCCTCATCATGGGTAAGCTTTGTCTCAAGTAGACTAATACCAGAATAAGATAACACGCAATGGGAGTGGAGAGATGGCGAGAGTAGCGTGTACCCTCCGTGGCAAGAGGCTGGACGGTGGTGTATCTGTGCTCTCTGTTGGCGTGAACCTGATCTGGTCTTAAGAACCCCGGTGGTGAGTTGACATATGCAAGGGTTAAGTGCTACATATGTCATGTGATTGGAGATCCTCAGTTGAGTATTAAACGATTCGAATCGCCGTTACTTCTCGGATATGAAGACTTGGTCACTGACCTACACGTAGCAATCCAGTGAATTAAAGGGATGATGAAAAGACGGCTAGTATAGGCCAAGTGCTTGAACTAGGGTAGAAAGAACTCTAGATGTAGGTAACTTTACTTAACCTGATAAGTAAAACTGGATTTTTAAGGATCCACTATTAGTAAGCATTTCTGCAAATAGAGTCTTTGATTCTTGACAAGCCATACCTTGATTCCCAAAAGCCAGCATATCCTTGAGAGTCTTTTATTTTGTCGGGTAAGACTTGCAAAAGTACACTTCGTACTCAGGGTTTTCGAACTCATGTTGTTGTAGGTGAGGAAGCAGCAAAGTTTTGTTGCTTTTGTTCCAAGGTGGTGCCTAAGGAAGAAAACCAAGACTGAAGTCTCGAGAGGAAGTGCCCTCCTTTAAGAACTTTTTACTGTTAATCGGCAGGGGTTTTTGCCTCCCAGGGTTGTAATAATATTTTCCAGCACTCTTATATTTTACTGGTCTGTAATAATACTACTTTTTCTATACTTTAATATAAAATAAGTTGTTGTAACTGCTTCCGCATACTCGTACCTCCGATGTGTTGTAATATTTGCGTGATGGGTGAAACGCTCTTAGGCAAGGTAAACAATACAGATACCGAACTTATCAAGAGATCAGCTGCACCTGCAGGGTTGTCTGAGGTCCGATGGATAAGGACAACTATAGGTGGGCCTAATGACTTGGGAGGTTCCGTCACAGCTGGTATCGGAGCAAAGCCCATCTCTGCAGATGTTATGAGGCATTTTCAAAAAGAATTTTCAAAGACTTATCTAAGAAAATTTCTTTCCTACTTATCTAACTACCTTCTGAAGTACATATTTTAAGACCAGATAGTAGAGTGCAAGGTATAGAAGGTTGTGAATCAACTATGGTTGATTCTGTTATTATGCATGCATCATGTTAAAAACTATACTAATAAAGTTTTCCCCCTTATGGAGATATGCCGCCGCGCACGAGGAAACCGCGCGCAAGTCGACTGGACCGATTGGCGTGCCTCGCCATCGGCTGGCTCCAAGGCATGAGGAGAGCAGCAGCGGCAGCAATGATCCCATTGGAGATCTAGAAGCCTAGGTGGAGCAGCTTCGAACGGAGCTATGTCACAGGAACAGTGTGTGGGTCGAGGATGGTCAGCGCATAAATGAGTTAAGAACTGACATCCGACATCTGCAAGACGAGCTTGACGAACGAGATTTGGCACTCGATTGGGCCGTCAACTCATGTTCCATTGCTTGGGACCGAGAAGCCAAGCTCGAGCCCGTGTGGAGGAGCTTAGCATGGCCGTTGATAACTTGCAGGTGTACTGCAATACATTGCATGAGGAAGTTCATGAATTGTATTCATGACTGCACCTTGACGTACCTGCCGACCTTGTCGGAATGGGAGCTGGACCTTCTGCAACAGCAGGTGAAGCGCTTGGTGGGGAACTGGATCTTTTCAAGCCCCCTCCTTCAATGAACCTGGCTGATGAATGGTCTCCTACACCCGACAACGAAGCTACTAAGGATGATAAATAGTAGCAGTAGTATAGTTTAGAAATAATGTTAATGTAAAATAGGTAACGTAGTCATGTTGTACATTGAGTTTGTAACATTACATCTTAAGTAATGTAAAATGATGGTATGTATCAGCATGTGATATTTTCCAAATATTTCTTTGCTTCAGATGCCATCTCGAACTCATGCACATGACGGCGCGGGAACATCCCGTGGTCAAGAAGATACACCCAATCCACCACCGGTACCACCCACGCTGGCCGAGGCTATTGCTGCCTTGGTCACCGCGACCGCTGACAACACCCGCTTCCTACGTGAAATGGCGGGACAGCAACTTCAGCAACAAGGCAGGAGGGCTTATCCACAGGGACCTCGCGAAACTTCGTACATGGATTTCTCGAAAACCCGTCCCCCACTATTCGTCAAAGCCGAAGATCCCCTCGAAGCTGACGAATGGGTTCGGGTCATTGAGCAAAAATTTGGACTCATCCGATGCATGGAGACCCAAAAGCCATTGTTTGCGGCTCAGCAATTAAGAGGCCCTGCCAGCACCTGGTGGGGAAATTATGTGGCCTTTCAGCCTACCGGACATCAAGTCACATGGGACGAATTTAAATTGGCGTTTCATGAGCACTACATTCTAGAAGGAGTGCTCCATACAAAGCAAGAAGAATTCATGAAGCTCAAGCAAGGAGGAGATACTGTTAGGCAGTATCTCAACAAATTCAATCATTTGTCCCAGTACGCAATTGACCAGGTCAACACTAACCTGAAAAAAGGAATTGTTTTATGAGAGGCCTTAATGACCGGCTACAACGGAAGATGGCCACCTGTCTTGATCTCTCCTACACCAGGGCTGTTAGCACAGTACTGGCAGTTGAAGCTAAGTATGCAGGCCTAGGAAAATCAAAGGGCTTTGGAGGTGACAGGTCCAACCAATGGCCTGAAAAGCGACAAAGGTTGGTAATCCGACCTTTCAATCAAAACTGTTCTTCACCTCGGCCACCCTCCTACCCCTTGAAACAGCCTGTATTCATCCACCCTGCCACTGCCCCCACCTCAACAACTCAATCGGGTGCCCCTGGTGCTCGTTTCCCAGCACTCTTGAGTTCATCAACCGGCTGCTTCAATTGTGGGAAGTCTGGACATTTCATCAAAGACTGCCCATATCCGAGGCAGAACAACTCCAATAATCAGCAGAACCCGGGGAATTCAAGCCAAGGTAAGGGAAACACGGCAAATAATGCAGCGGGCAAGAATATGAAGAAAACTGGGCGAATCTATTATACACAAGTGGCCACTGCACCGGAGGGAGAGCCGGTTATGATAGGTACGTTCCTCGTGGCCAATCACCCTGCAGTCATTCTCTTTGATTCTGGTGCTTCACATACATTCATAAGCAAGAAGTTTGTGGAGAAATATTGCATTCTTTGCATTGAATCAAGGGAAGGGTTTATTATTCATTCGCCTGGGGGACAAATATTCACTAAAGAAGTGGCTTTCCATGTGGCCGTAACATTGGCTGAACGGGACTTTCCCACAAATATGATTGTTCTAAAAGGCCAAGATATAGATGTAATTCTGGGCATGATTTGGTTAGCCTAGCACAAAGCTATCCTCAACACTAATCTGAGAACCGTCAGGTTGAGCTATGGCCAGGAAGAGGTTCTCTTGTCCATTCTTGTAGCTACTACAGCTAAACCATTTGGCAGAGTTTATGAGCCATCATACCGAAAATCCAAGATATTCTGGTAGTATGTGAATTCTCGGACGTCTTTCCAGAAGACCTGCCTGGATTGCCTCCAGAGAGAGATGTAGAATTTGAGATTGAATTAAAGCCCGGTACGGCTCCTGTTTCTAGAAGGTCGTACCGAATGCCTCCAAATGAGTTGCCAGAGCTCAAGATACAATTACAAGATCTACTAGAAAAAGGATTCATCCGACCTAGTTCGTCACCTTGGGGTTGTCCAGCCATCTTTTTCAAGAAGAAGGATCAAACACTTCGGATGTGCGTGGATTATAGACCCCTTAATGAGGTCACCATCAAAAATAAGTATCCTATTCCCCGGATTGATATCTTATTTGATCAGCTTACCGAAGCTCGGGTATTTTCCAAGATTGACCTTAGGTCGGGTTACCATCAGATCCGTATCCAACCCGAAGATATACCCAAGACCATATTCACTACATGGTATGGATTATTCGAATATCTGGTTATGTCTTTTGGATTAACAACTGCTCCTGCCCACTTCACCTATCTGATGAACTCGGTATTCATGCCTGAGTTGGACAAATTTGTGGTGGTCTTCATTGATGACATCTTGATTTATTCCAAGAATGAAGAGGAGCATGCTCGGCATTTGCGAATCGTGTTAACGCGCTTAAGGGAGCATCAACTATATGCTAAATTCAGTAAATGCGCATTTTGGCTGGAGGAAATTCAATTTCTGGGACACGCATTGTCTGTTTTGGAGTGGAAACCACCAACCACTGTACATCAAGTCCGAAGTTTCCTTGGACTGGCTGGTTATTACCGCCAATTTATTCCAGATTTTTCCAAGCTTGTGAAGCCAATCACAAGTTTATTGAAGAACGATACAAAATTTAACTGGTCTTCAAGATGTGATGAAGCCTTCGAGCAGCTGAAGGTGTTATTGACCACTGCCCCGGTATTAGCTCAACCGGACATTGAAAAGCCTTTTGATGTGTATTGTGACGCATCAGGCAGTGGTTTAGGTTGTGTCTTGATGGAAAAAGACCGAGTTGTAGCATACGCCTCAAGACAGTTGTGCCGGCATGAGGAACATTATCCAAATCATGACCTGGAATTAGCTGTTGTGGTTCATGCCCTGAAAATATGGCGTCATTATCTGTTGGGTAATATCTGTCATATCTATACAGATCATAAAAGCTTGAAGTACATCTTTACCCAGTCAGAGCTGAACATGAGGCAGAGGAGATGGCTTGAGCTGATTAAGGATTATGAATTGGAAATTCACTATCACCCAGGCAAGGCTAGTGTAGTGGCAGATGCACTCAACTGCTAGGCTTCCTGTCATTGTCTTTTGATGAAGACTTCTGACATTACATTATGCCAAGAAATGGAGAAGTTGAACCTATGAATGATTCAACGTGGAACTTTAAATCACTTGAAGCTTGAGTCGGTTCTTCTGCAAAGAATAATTGATGCACAATGAAATATTGAGGGTATGAAACACATTCATGAGAAAATAGAGGCCGGTAAGGCAAACTGTTTCAGAAAAGATGATCATGGTGTTGTATGGTTTAACAACCGCATAGTTGTGCCCAAGAATGATGAAGTCCGCTAGCAAATTTTAGATGAAGCACATCTTTGTCGCTATTCTATTCATCCCAGAAGCATTAAGATGTATCATGATCTAAAGCAGCATTATCGGTGGACAAAGATGAAGATTGAAATTACACGCTATGTGGCAAGATGCGACACTTGCAGACGTGTCAAGGCCATACATATGAAAACTGCTGGTCCATTGCAATCTTTACCGATTCTGACATGGAAATGGGAGGACATAAGCATGGACTTTATTATGGGATTACCCAGGACAGCAAAAGGATTTGACTCTATTTGGGTTATATTGATCGGCTTACAAAAAACGCTCATTTTCTACCAGTCAAGACATATTACCCGGTCATCACTTATGCCCAGATGTATATTGCTCGCATCCTTAGTTTGGACGGTGTTCCCAAAACAATAGTTTCAGATCGTGGACCTCAATTTGTATCCAAATTCTGGGAAGAACTTCACAAATCCTTGGGTACTAAGTTGCTCCATAGTTCGGCCTATCATCCTCAAACTAGTGGGCAGACTGAGAGAGTAAATCAAATAATTGAAGATATGTTGCGAGCATGTGTTCAGGAATTCCCACAGAAATGGGATGACTGCTTACCATTAGCGGAGTTCTCATACAATAATAGCTATCAAGAGAGCATCAAAATGGCACCCTTTGAAGCTTTTTATGGACGACGGTGTTGTAGTCCGTTAAACTGGTCTGAACTAGGAGAAAGATGGTTTTTAGGCCAGATATGGTAAAAGAAACAGAAGAGAAGGTTCAACGAATAATGCATAATTTGAAAGAGGCCCAAGCTCGCCAAAAGAGTTATGCAGACAAACGACGCCAACCCTTGTACTTTCAAGTTGAAGATTATGTCTACCTGAAAGTCTCACCAATGAAGGTTGTATCTCGTTTTGGGGTAAAAGGAAAACTTGCACCCTGGTACATTGGTCCTTTTCCTATCCTTGAAAGATATGGACCAGTGGCATACCGACTCCAATTACCCGAAACATTGTCTGCAGTGCACAATGTGTTCCACGTATCCTAATTGAAGAAGTGTCTTCGGGTTCCAGATCAAACCATTGAAGTGACGGATGTTGCCTTAGAACCAGACTTGACGTATTCAGAACGTCCTATTCGAGTCTTGGATCAAAAGGATAGGATTACCCGAAGGAGGACTCTCAAGTTTTATAAGTTACAATGGAACCAACACACGGAAGATGAAGCAACTTGGGAAACTCGAGACTTTTTAGAAAAGAATTTCCCAGACTTTTTAGTTTCATGTAAATTGTGAGATATGTACACTTGTTGTAATAGAGAAATAAACCCCATACCACCCCTGCTTTGTACAAGAAATAAGGAAATAAAAATATGAGCATAACATCATGAGCATTAGCATATCATGTGTTTGTTACACTTACAGTGCATTAACTAGGCAAAAATTTCAAAAAAGTTGTATTGATGTGACTAGTTATGGGTGAAACCCTAAGAGTAGGGTACCTAACCCTAAACCAGGCTTAGGAGGGATAATAAAGCCCAAGCATGAGAAAACTTCAAAACTCATGAGAAATACTCATAAGATATCACCATTAACGGACTTAAGTGACACTCAAACCCTAGAAGTGCCAGAACCCTAAAAAGGACCACTAAAAACCCTAAGTTGAAACCCTAGGGGGTTATATTTAAATGTTGCACACTTTTGGACCCAAGTGCAAAAACCAAGGTATTAGGGCACCTCTCATCATATGGTTTGCCTATTTGAGGGTTTACAAATCAAACCATGAGATTTGGGCTTATTTCCAAAAAAGCCACTCTATGTATCTCATGTGTCTAAGTCCAAAACCAGTTGATTGAGGCTGACTTTGGAGCCTTATATCTCAGGATTCTTGAAGTTTTTGCTCAAAGTCAATATAGCAAAGTTGTAGAGCTATCATAGTAGAATAAGTTTGATTAAGTGACTTAGCACTAGTGCTGAATGGAAATTAGAGTAAAATAAGAACAAAGTTGGGTTGTCAGTCAATTTTTAAAACTGAAACATGGCCACCAGTGCCACTAGCCGAACTTTAGGATCAAGTTTGAGTAGGATTTAGTGCTCGATTAAGGATAGTTGCTATAGTCAAATTGAAGATGGATTGTTGAGCTACAAACTTGTTACAGAAACATCAACACATTCTCACGCAAAAATCCGAGATATGAGTCCGGCAAATTAATCAGACAGAAGCTCTAAATAGGATTTCTAATGGTACAGTACTGAAAATATCCCAGGATCAGATAACTTCGCCGCCGGTGAACCGTGCGCTTGGATTAACGCTGGTCGCCGTGATTCGTGCCACAGGGAAGTAGATTGCGCTCGGCCATAAAAAGATCACGTCACGGATGATTCGGGCTACTGTGGCCTCGCTGTTCCTCGACCACTTGCACCGGCGACATGGCCTTGCGGCCGTCACCGGAGTTTGCGCCCTTCACCGTGATTGTGCCACGCCTCAGGCCATTAACCATGTCGCCCGTGAGTTGTGATCGTTACCCAGTGACCGTCGTGGCTCCTTATTCCGCAATAGCCACGAATCACTGCGACTGTAACCTCTCCTCCTCTCCGGCCGCCGCGTGTCTCCTTCAAATTCATTGGCCAATGCTTAGGAGACATATAAATTGTGCACGCCATGAGCTCCATAGGGTAATTACCCATCCAAAGCACCAGTACTTGCCTCCAATTGTTCACTAGAGACCACGAATTGCTCATCTCCCCCAAATCAGGTTTCCGCCACCGTGAAAAGGTCCTCGTCGTGCCTAGCTCGATTCAGGTCCAATCTTGTCCTCTACTCTCTTGTTTCAGCACTCTTGCATGCCACTGATGCTCCTCGACCCATTCGATTAAGCTAGACTGCCCTAGATCACCGGAAACACCCGTGCTCATCCGTTGTTTGCACTGCCTCCATGGACAAAGTGATTTAGAGCTCGAACTATGAAATTGATCGAGGGGAAACGCTCGTTAGGTGTTGAATTAGGTTTCATCCAAGTTAGGGCACCGGCCATTACTTACCTTGGCCGGTACAGGTTCGCCGGAGTTCGGTTCGTCGCCGCACACCGTCGAGGACCTTGAGTTGTAAAGAGTTATAATGTGGAGGGCTTCGGTGTAAACGTTAGTGACCAAAGCAACAGTGTTGTGGACTCTTTCGGGTTGTTTAAAAAGCCAGGGTCTTTGGTGCCAAACCGTCGCACGGACGCGCGTGCGAGCGCGTTCTGCCTTGGCTAGGTCAGCTTGGGCCAGTTTCGATCCAGAACTGTTGACTCTTTTTCTTTTTTTTCTTCTATCAGGACTAAAGGATTTCTAGGAAATTGTAGAAAAATGCTAAAAATGCAAGACCAATTTTACTAGGTTCCTAATTTTCTATAGTATTTAATAAAAATAGTTTCATGATTTTTAGTCCAAATAGGGAATTATAGAGTATTTATAATAGCCAAAACTTATACTCATGGAATTTTAGAAATTGATTAATAACTCCAAAAATCACTAAACTTTTTAAATAAGCTTTAAATGTTATTTAGAAGCCTTGGGTAAAGTTTGGTATGATTTGGACAATGTTTGTTGCCTAAACCTCAAAACCCTAGTCTTCTAGTGATGCCTGCCCTATGAACTACACTACTAACTCCAAAAACCCTAGTTTCCTAGAGATCCGTGAAGGAAAATTGTATTCAAGACATTAGAAAATATACTTTTATTATCTTTGAATTTTCATAAGCATTACATGAGCATTCATGATTATATATGGTTATATATAGAAAACGAAGAAGAGATAGAAGTTTAAGAAGCAAGGGCTACACCACCACCGCCTGAAAGAACCACTGGCCAGGAACTGCTTTTATTTTGACATCTGTGGAGCAGAGCCCGACTCACCTATAATACAAGGCAAGCCCTAGTGCATTTGCCACCTCCTTGCTATTTTAAATCTTTCTCACTTGCTTGATGCATTAGGTGATAGGAATTGTGTGCTAAACAAATTGTTGCATTTCCTTCCTTGAGAATTCGATTACTTTACCTTGATCCCCTATTTTATAAAAATGTTTTCTTATGCTTAGCCTTGCTCTAGAAAAACAAAAATGTTTTGTTTTTGACAAAAGATGATGCTTCAAGTGGGTGGGATGTTTTCAAAAATAAAACTTGATGGTGGATCCATCATGGCAATGATGGGTTCAACATCGGAAAAGATGTAACTCTGCTAGATACCAAACTTTGGGTTGAAAATAATAAAACTGAGACCGGGCGGTTGACTTGCACGGGAAGGGAGTCTCGGTGTAGTGTCTTCGTCTGAGTCGATTAAGGACCGTCTCGATGTAGGCTTGATGATCGAGGACCTTTTAACTGGTCAAATGCCTCATCATGTAGCTTTGCCTCGGGTAGACTAATACTAAGATAACACGCAATGAGAGTGGAGAGATGGCGAGAGTAGCGTGTACCCTCTGTGGCAAGAGGCTGGTCGGTGGTGTATCTGTGCTCTCGGTTGGCGTGAACCTGATCTGGTCTTAAGAACCCTGGTGGTGAGTTGACATATGCAAGGGTTAAGTGCTACATATGTCGTGTGATTGGAGATCCTCAGCTGAGTATTAAACGATTCGGATTGCCGTTACTCTCAGATATGAAGACTTGGTCACTGACCTACATGTAGCAATCCAGTGAATTAAAGGGATGATGAAAAGACGGCTAGTATAGGCCAAGTGCTTGAACTAGGGTAGAAAGAACTCTAGATGCAGATAACTTTACTTAACCTGATAAGTAAAACTGGATTTTTAAGGATCCACTATTAGTAAGCATTTCTGCAAACAGAGTCTTTGATTCTTAACAAGCCATACCTTGATTCCCAAAAGCCAGCATATCCTTGAGAGTCTTTTATTTTGACGGGTAAGACTTGCAAAAGTACACTCCGTACTCAGGGTTTTCGAACATATGTTGTTGTAGGTGAGGAAGCAGCAAATTTTTGTTGCTTTTGTTCCAAGGTGGTGCCTAAGGAAGAAAACCAAGACTAAAGTCTCGGGAGGAAGTGCCCTCCTTTAAGAACTTTTTACTGTTAATCGGGAGGGGTTTTTGCCTCCCAGGGTTGTAATAATATTACACCAGCACTCTTATATTTTACTGGTCTGTAATAATACTACTCTTTCTATACTTTAATATAAAATAAGTTGCTGTAACTGCTTCCGCATACTCGTACCTCCGATGTGTTGTAATATCTGCGTGATGGGTGAAATGCTCTTGGGCAAGGTAAAGAATACAGATACCGAACTTATCAAGTGATCAGGTGCACCTGTAGGGTTGTTTGAGGTTCGATGGACAAGGACAAATGTAGGTGGGCCTAATGACTTGGGAGGTTCCGTCACAGCGCTGTCCCCCCAGCTCTCACAATGGAAATATCACGGAAATATCTCCCTTTCATAGCATCAATCTGACTTTGCTTGATGGACGACTTTCCGAAGATGGTATGACTCGGCCGCCAGGGCCGATCTTCGGCATCTTCATTTCCACTTTCCAAATCAAAGCTTTCGCTATCGCCAGAATCTTCAGACAACCTAGCTAGCATTTCATTGGTAATCTTCTCTGTGTTTGTCTTCTCCATAGCCTCGAAAAACCTAGCTAGTGTAGGGTCAACAACCTTCTTCTCTACAGCCATCTAGTAAGCACTTGTGCGAATGCCGAAGCTCACAAATCAATCAAAATCTGGTAGAGTAAGAAAATCCGAGCTTGAAAAAATAGCACAAGCAATTGAGATAGCACATCAAATACTATCAATGCGGGTTCCTATTTATATGCCCAGCGCACCGCAGCTTGGTGGGCCCTATATGTCAATGTCTCTCGCTATTATAGCGAAGGGAAGGTGTTTTTTCGGACCATCGGCTAAAGGCCTTCGTTCATATCACAATCTGAATTTGTTAATAAACAAATTAATATTGCGAGGGGCTACTATTGGGGGGCCTTCCTCTTTCGAAGGTCCTCAAAAACGTGACTAACATGTTTTTCAGTGTAAGACTTTTACAGGAGGCTTCGGTTTTAAGTCGAAGATATGCGTGATATGAAGGTACGACCTGAAGGGAGGATGAACAAGCGCCGAAGCTGTGGCTGAAGGAGCTTTGGCTCAACATGATGACGATGGTGAAAGATGAAACTGACCTAAAAAAGAAAAGACTACTTAGTCCTTGATAGCTTACCTTATAGCTAATAATAAATGTCAGGGACATGAATGTAATTTTTCCCGGGCTGCGTCCCATGCCTATAAATAGATGAACAGTAATAGCGTACTGTTCACGCTGCGTTGTAATCGCTCCCGCGTCACTCCCACATTCACACCTTCTGTCGAGCCAAAGGTATCAATGAAGTATAAATATTATGAACATCTATTCATGTTTATAAAATGTAATGAGAATGTAAATAATCTATTACTATTCTGTCATTATTTACATTCTTATGTGTTCATGTTTCTTCATTTTTATTTAAATACCAAGATGATGAAGGTACGTCCTTCAAGACCTTTGTCTGAAGATTGTTATCCCCGAAAGGAGATAATGTTTCGAAGGACGAAGGCCCCTAATCATTAACAATTGTGTTGCTTTGTTCTTGACGTATAGCATTCGAGAACAAGGACCAACAATAGTTGCCAAATATGTCGGGGGCAAACACAAGAGTCCTAAGACTTGTGTTTGGGTACCCAAGGTGCTTGTTTCTAACATCAAAGGACCTAGGACTGTTTGGGTACCTAAGAACAAGGCCTAAAATTGTTTTGTAGGTTTATGCATCTGGTGGTTTAAGTTGGATAATCAATAGCGGGTGCACAAACCATATGACAGGGGAGAAGAGAATGTTCTCCTCCTATGAGAAAAATGAAGATCCCCAAAGAGCTATCACATTCGGGGATGGAAATCAAGGTTTGGTCAAAGGTTTGGGTAAAATAGCTATATCTCCTGACCATTTCATTTCCAATGTTTTTCTTGTAAATTCTTTAGATTACAATTTGCTTTATGTTTCTCAATTATGCAAAATGGGCTACAACTGTCTACTTAGTAGATTTTAATGAGAACAAAGCTTTACTTAACACTTGCTTAATTGCTAAGACTAACATGGGTTGGCTCTGGCATCGCCGACTAGCCCATGTTGGAATGAAGAATCTTCATAAGCTTCTAAAGGGAGAGCACATTTTAGGACTAACCAATGTTTATTTTGAGAAAGACAGGGTTTGTAAGTTAGAGTCCACCATCCACACAAAAACATAATGACGACCGATAGGCCGTTCGAGCTACTCCACATGGATCTATTCGGCCTGATCTCTTACATAAGCATCGGCGGGAGTAAGTATTGTCTAGTTATTGTGGATGATTATTCTCGCTTCACTTGGGTGTTCTTTTTGCAGGAAAAATCTCAAACCCAAGAGACCTTAAAAGGATTCTTGAGACAGGCTCAAAATGAGTTCGGATTGAGGATCAAAAAGATAAGAAGTGATAATGGGACGGAGTTCAAGAATTCACAAATTGAAAGTTTTCTTGAGGAAGAGGGTATCAAGCATGAGTTCTCTTCTCCCTACACACCTCAACAAAATGGTGTAGTGGAGAGGAAGAATAGAACTATATTGGACATGGCAAGGACCATGCTTGATGAGTACAAGACACCGGACCGGTTTTGGGCCGAGGCGATTAACACCGCCTGCTACTCCATCAACCGGCTATATCTTCACCATATCCTCAAGAAGACATCATATGAACTCCTCACTGGTAAAAAGCCCAATGTCTCATATTTTAGAGTCTTTGGGAGTAAATGCTTTATTCTTATTAAAATAGGTAGAAAATCTAAATTTGCTCCTAAGGCTGTAGAAGGCTTTTTACTAGGATATGACTCAAACACAAAGGCATATAGAGTCTTCAACAAATCCACTGGATTGGTTGAGGTTTCTTGTGACATTGTGTTTGATGAGACTAATGGCTACCAAGTGGAGCAAGTTGATCTTGATGAATTAGATGATGAAGAGGCTATGTGCGTCGTGCTAAGGAACATGTCCATTGGGGTTGTGTGCCCAAAGGAGTCCGAAGAGCCTCCACAAGTACTGGACCAACCATCATCTTCCAATCAAGAATATCCACCTACCCAAGATGAGGAACAGGCTCAAGATAATGAGGATGAAAATTAAGAGGATGAGCTACCTCAATAGGAGGACATGGATCAAGGGGGAGATGAAGATGATCAAGACAAGGAAGATGATCAAGAAATTCAGGGTCAAAGACCGCCACACCCAAGAGTTCACCAAGCAATTCAAATAGATCACCCCATCAACTCCATACTTGGTGACATTCATAAGGGGGTAACCACTAGATCTCGAGTTGCTCATTTCTGTGAACATTACTCTTTTGTATCCTCTATTGAGCCATACAAGGTAGAGGATGCACTAAGAGATCCAGATTGGGTGCTGGCAATGCAAAAGGAACTCAACAACTTCATGAGGAATGAGGTATGGCATTTGGTTTCACGTCCTAATGAAAATGTTGTAGGTACCAAGTGGGTATTTCGCAACAAGCAAGATGAGCATGGTGTGGTGATAAGAAACAAAGCCCGACTTGTGGCCAAAGGTTATTCACAAGTCAAAGGATTGGATTTTGATGAAACTTATGCACCCATAGCTAGGCTTGAGTCAATTCGAATATTACTTGCCTATGCTACTTACCATGGCTTTAAGCTTTATCAATGGACTTGAAAAGTGCCTTCCTCAATGGACCTATCAAGGAAGAAGTCTATGTTGAGCAACCTCTCGGCTTTGAAGATAGTGAGTACCCTAACCATGTATATAAACTCTCAAAGGCGCTTTATGGGCTCAAGCAAGCCCTAAGAGCATGGTGTGAATGCCTGCGAGATTTCCTTATCACTAATGGATTCAAAGTCAGAAAAGCCGATCCTACTCTCTTCACTAAAACTGTTGCAAAAGACTTGTTTGTATGCCAAATTTATGTTGATGATATTATATTTGGGTCTACTAACAAGTCAACTTGTGAAGAGTTTAGTAGGATCATGATACAAAAATTCGAGATGTCAATGATGGGGGAGTTGAAGTATTTTCTAGGATTTCAAATCAAGCAACTCCAAGATGGTACCTTCATCAGCCAAACAAAGTATATTCAAGACATACTCAAGAAGTTTGGGATGAAGGATGGCAAACCCATCAAGACACCCATGGGAACCAATGGGCATCTCGACCTCGACAAGGGAGGTAAATCCGTAGATCAAGAGGTATACCGGTCGATGATAGGATCTTTACTCTACTTATGTGCATCTCGACCGGATATTATGCTTTCCGTATGCATGTGTGCTAGGTTCCAGGCAGATCCTAAGGAAGTTCACCTTAGGGCCGTGAAGAGAATCATGAGATATTTAGTTTACACTCCTAAGTTTGGGCTTTGGTACCCCAAGGGATCCACTTTTAATTTAATAGGATATTCTGATGTTGACTGGGCAGGGTGTAAAATTGATAGGAAGAGCACATCAGGGACTTGTCAGTTTCTGGGGAGATCTCTGGTGTCATGGGCTTCAAAGAAACAAAACTCAATAGCTTATTCCACTGCCAAAGCCGAGTACATTGCCGCAGGCCATTGTTGTGCACAATTACTTTGGATGAAGCAAACCTTTAGGGACTATGGCTACAAATTGAGCAAAGTCCCTCTCCTATGTGATAATGAGAGTGCAATCCGCATGGCGGATAATCCCGTTGAACACAGCCGCACTAAGCACATAGACATTCGGTATCACTTTCTAAGGGATCACCAACAAAAGGGAGATATCGAAATTGTTTATGTTAACACCCAAAACCAATTAGCTGATATCTTTACCAAGCCACTAGATGAGAAAACCTTTAGCAAACTTAGGAATGAACTAAATATACTTGATTCTCGCAATTTTGATTGAAACATTGCACACATAGCTCATTTATACACCTTTGATCATGTCTTTTTCATTTGGTGCAAATACATATTTCTCACTCTTCTTGTGCCAAGACTACGACTAATGTGTTTTCAAGTGTATTTCTATACCAAGTCATAGATTGAAAGGGAAATAGACTATTCGACAAAGACAAGGCTTCCACTCCAATTCTAACGGTATTGTTACCCTTTGTTGTTACTCCACAAGTCTCTCAAATTGGTATAATCTTTCACTCATATTTCTTTTACCAATGGGGGAGAGAGTATTAAAGGGCTCTCGACGTCTCCGTTTTTGGCGATTAATGCCAAAGGGGGAGAAAATATATTAAGCCCAAAGCAAAAGGATCGCACCTCCACCATTTCAAAAAAATTCGAAATGAAGTTTAAATTAGTATTTTTCAATTGATATCTAATTTACAATTAATCCTTCAATTGGTATCTTTAAAAATCAATCTTTAATTTAGTATCTATTTCAAAACCCTCTTGAAAGCTAAGAGGAGAATTTCATTCAGGCAGAGTTTTATTTAGTCAAAGGAAAAGCATTTAAAACAGGGGAGAAATTTCAAATCTTGAAAATGCTTCTTGCAATCTTATTCATATACCTTTGAATATTTGCAAAAAGACTTTGAAAAGATTTTCCAAAAGGATTTGCAAAAACAAAACAAGTGGTGCAAATGTGGTCCAAAATGTTAAATAAAAGAAAAAGCAATCCATTCATATCTAATGAGATTTTCATTTGGTTTAACTCCAAGTAACCTATGCACACTCTAAATGCAAACTAGTTACATTTCTGCACTTATTATTTGCTTTGGTTTGTGTAGGCATCAATCACCAAAAAGGGGGAGACTGAAAGGGAAATAGGGTTAACCTTTTCCTATAAGTAATTTTGGTGGTTGATCGTCAACACAAACACATGGACTAACTAGTTTGTCTAGAATTCATGTATTACATGTGCATAAGGTTCAACACAAACCAATAAAATATTCAAGTTAGGGACTCAATTGAAACAAAGCAAAAGGACTTGAGTGTGCTGAAGAATGGCGCACCGGACTGTCCGGTGTGCCACCGGATAGTGTCCAGTGCACCAGGGTCGTACAGGTGTCCACCAGCAACTCTCGAAAAACGCAGGTGTGCTCCACTATAATTCACTGGACCGTCCGGTGTGCCACCGGACTGTCCAGTAAGCCAGCGGGCAATGACTATCCAGCGCCAACGGTCGACTGCAAAAGTACCTGCCACATGAACAGTGCCACAACAGAAGTCAGAGCGCGAAGTCAGAGGGCACCGGACTGTCCGGTGCCGCAAGAGGACAAAGCTCCAACGGTCGACTTCGCTCCGAACCCTAATGGTTGGGTGACGTGGCGGCGCACCGGACAGCACACAGTACCTATCCGGTGCGCCCATCGACAGCAGCCTCCCCAACGGCTATGGAAGTGGTTGGGAGCTATAAATACCCCCCAATCACCTCATTCATATCCATCCAAGCATTCCAAACATTGCATTCAATACAAGAGCAAAAGACTCCACTCCAAGACAGATCAAATAGATTGAATCCTCTCTAAGCCTCCAAATCAACTCAATTCCATTAGGGACTTGAGAGAGGGTGTTCTTGTGTTCTTTTGTTGTTCTTGTTGCTTGGCTTTGCCTTTTTCTTTTCTTTTCTTTCTCTTACTCTCAAGTGCTTTGTAAGTGAGGCAAGAGACACCAAGTGTGTGGTGGTCCTTGTGGGGTCTTAGTGACCCGTGAGATTAAGGAAGAAGTCTCACTCGGTCTAAGTGACTGTTTGAGAGAGGGAAAGGGTTGAAATAGACCCGGTCTTTGTGACCTCCTCAATAGGGACTAGGTTCTTTGGAACCGAACCTCGATAAAACAAATCACCGTGTTCACTCACCTTAGTGATTGCTTAAAGTTATAAATTTCAGGTTTCGCCTATTCACCTCCCCCTCTAGGCGACTTTCACATATGCTTGGGTAGGCTCGTGCTTGGTGTTTGAGTGCTTGTTGTCTCATGGAAGGGTCGCCGCCGCCGGGAAACCACGAGTCCGACCATGTGTTCGACGTGGCTCCGTGGAGGACCTAGAGCCGTGAAGAAACAAAAGTCCAGGTGTCTTTGCACAACTGTCATTGAGACACGTAAATAGTAAATGGGGTTCTTTACTGGTTATTCGAATACCTAGGGGCCTTCGCGCAAATCTGTAACGCGGGCGCGGGTGGCCTGTGCGGGGGCAGTTTCCTCTGCGTTCGTGGGCCGAGCCCGATGGTTTCAGCCCACTACTATTGAATCTTTTTCTTTTTCCTGCCAACTAGCAAGATACACTAGAAAATGTAGGAAAATGATAAAATAGTGAAACTAATTTTGTGAAGTCCACAAAATTGTGTAGTCTCTGAGAAAATTAGTTGTATGATTTTTGCAGCATCAAGTAAATTTCTAGTTATTTAAAAGTGCCCTTGGGAGACTTAAAGGAATTTTAGAAATAAAACCATAGGTTCAAAACAAAAATCATAAAATTTTATAGAAGAATTATATACCTTTATAATAGCTCCTGGTTAAAAAATTTGAGCCTGTTTGGAGTTGATTTGCCCGAAGGACTAGGACCTAGCTAAGTATAAGTATTAAAAACCCTAAACCTTGGTACTAAATTAGGGTTAGAGCAAACTTGAGTATACATAGTGTTACAGTTAAATGGCCAACTAGAACATATATATAGTTCTCTGATTTTCTAAAGTAAGCTTAATCCCTTTAGGCAAAAACTATATTACACAATAACATGAGAGTAACTGTCATATACTTAGTTAAGAATATGTAAGATTTCCACCTCTCCCTTAATGAGAGTTTGCATAGCATCTCATTACATGAGCATTCATATACTTGAAATTGACTTGTAGAGCACCTAGAAGAAGAATTTGAAGTACAAGTGGAAGAGGAGCCTGCTCCCACATCTGAAACTGCTCCAACTGAAGTTGCCTCTGAAGGTCCTCCAGAAGGTGCCCCGATAGGGTTTGCTGCTAATTGCAATATCCTAGTAGAAGAGCCTGACTCTCCTCCTCATCAAGGCAAGCCCCGGTGCATTTGCCACCTCCTTGTTGTTTTAAAACTTTTATCACTTATATGCTGCATTAGGTAGTAGGAGTTGAATGATTAAACCTTTGCTGCATAACTTCCTTGAGATATTGATTATCATCCTTAATACCTGATTTGAAAAGCTAGATGTGCTTAGTATGGTCATAGACTAGGAACAAAATGTTTTGATACATGAATCATATTTTTACAAAGAAAACGAGGCTAGAAAGATGAAGGTATCAAAGGTCTTGATGACTTCATCATTTTAGTAGGGTACCTCTGACAGGTACCATGTTTTCAGAAATAGTTTAATTCGAGACCAGACATTGAGCAGGAAAGGTCGCCCGTCTGTGTCGTTTCAGGACCGCATGATTGTTGGCCTGCTGATCTAGGACCCTTTAACTGGCCACATGCCTCATCATGGGTAAGCTTAGCCTCTGCTGGACTAATACCAGAAAGGTTGGCCCACAATGGGAGTGGAGTGTTGGCGAGAGTATTGTGTATCCACCTGGCAAGAGGCTGGATGGTAGGGTATTGAGCTCTCGGTTGGCGAGGACCCATTCTGGTCTTGAGAAACCCGGTGGCGAGTTGACATATGCAAGGGTTAAGTGCTACATATGTCGTGTGGTTGGAGATCCCCAGCTAGGCATTAATCGATTAGGATCACCAAACTTCTTGGATATGAAGACTGGATCTTCGACCCTCATCGTAGATAACAAGTGGAACTAAAGCTACTAAAATGAAGCTAGTATAGGACAAGTGAATGCTCTAGATTACGCAAATCTAGATTCCGAAAAAATACTTAACCTATGAAGTAAAAGTGTGGCATAAGGATCCACTACTTGTAAGATTTTCTGCAAAATAGAGTCTTTGAACTTTGTTAAGCTTTACCTTGATTCCTAATAAACGAGCATACCCTTGAGAGTGTTTTCTTTAGTCGGGTAAGTCTCGCTGAGTAATTGCGTACTCCGGATTTTATTCCCATTGTTGTTACAGGAGAGACTATTAACACCTTTGAGTTTTGCTAAACTCACACTAAAGGCTTCTACTTTTGCTTATGTGTTATTATGTGTGTATTGTGGGGAGATAGCTTCTTCCTAGATGTTGTAATAAGTTAGCACTTGAATCTACCCTGGGCATGTAATAATAATACCTACTACTTGGTTTGTATACTTTAAAAGTCTGCTATTGTATATTATCTTATTGTAAAGTCTTCCGCTCAACTCCTGTATTTAAAGTTTATGTTCTTGTTGCGTTATTGTACTACTTTGCAACTATGGTGAATGGTCCTTGGGAATGAACGAGTTCATCGAAACTCGGCACCCCTAGTAAGTTATCTGATTCACCTACATATCCATCAAAGACCTTGAGGGCAAGGATTGGTGTACGTGGGCCCGATAACTTGGTTGGGTTGTGACAGCTGGTATCGGAGCCATTCACATATTTTTGCAAATAATAGAATAATCATTATAACATGTCTTTAGATGAAATTGAGTTCAAATGAAATTTTTTGGAAAAATCTAAACTAGGATTACATGCCTGGTAGTAAAAGTGCAGTTAGTCCTATAGTAAGTTAAGGACTTATAGGTGGCTTAGCTTGAGATACTAACCACTAACCCACAACTTAGGCTAGAATAGAATCTTCTGCAGGTACACTGACAAAACCTTAGAAGATTAGGACTAGTTAATTTCGGAGTAAGTAGGATTGCCACCGCCATAAAGCGTGATAGACAAATATGTTGGCAGTAGTTGAGAGGCAAATAAGAAACGAAGCATGCATCATAACATTCACTCCTTTGATAAAAGTTTTCCCCCTAAAGATAAATGGTTACTAGAATATATGTGGGTTTAAAAATTATTCTTACTAATCCGACTAATCCTTTGATCTTTTCTTTCATCTTTATTCTTAAAAATTCAGAATGGTTCCCCCTAAGCAGACACCCCGTATGCGGGTTGGACCATGAGGCGTGCCCAAGGATCTGATGGCCTCCCATGCAGTGGAGACCGATAGTAGTAGTCGTGCACCTTAGTCACAGGTGGAGCAGCTGCAGCAGAGTCTAGATGTGTCCTTCAATGAGCGGTGTCTCGATACAGCCCATATTCTTGAGCTGCTAGCAGAAAAGAAGCAGCTTCAAAAGGAGTTAGCTGAGCAGAAGGAATGCCTGGAGGCAACCATGCGATCTCGGGAGGTAGCTTTTGCCCATGAGGACCACTTGAGGGGCCATTTTTAGGATTTGGTACTAGCCTACAATGATCTGGAGGATTACTCTAATGAGATGCATGAAGAAGTTCACCAACTTTACTATCAGCTGCACCCCAATGATGCGCCAGGAGCCGCAGAAGCAGAGGGTGGTGTGGTGCTAGCTGATGGGGGTGAGCCTGATGCAGACTTAGAGGACGAAGTAGCTCCTATGCTTGTACCAGTTGTTGAGTCCCCATGAGGTAGAAATGTTTTTGAGATAGCTAGTGATACAGAACGTTAATGTGGCATGTGTATGGTGCCGTGACCTCTAGTGTAGGCATATGATATTAAGCTATGTCAATTTTGGTATTGTAATGAATAATACTCCATGTACCTGCCTCATGTAATATATTTCATGGTTATGGATGTTTATTCATGAGTTTGTTTTAATCCAGATGCCTATGCGTACTCGTGGGTCGGATGGGGCTGGCACATCGCGTGGGGGTGCAGAAGCTGATATCAACCCTCCACCACCACCAGTTCCACCTACACTAGCAGATGCCATTGCTGCCCTAGTAAATGCCACTACTGATAATGCTAGGGTGTTGCATGAGATTGCTCACATCAAAACAATCAGGGTGGGCCTCGTATTCCCCAAAATCAACAAAGGAATGCAACATATATGGAATTTATGGAGACTCGACCGCCAGTGTTTGCTAAAGGAGAAGAACCACTTGACACCATTGAGTGGCTGTAGGTGATTGAGCAAAAGTTTGGCCTTATTCAGTGCACCGAGGTACAAAAGTCTCTATTTTTTGCACAACAACTTTGCGGAGCTGCCCGCACTTGGTGGTCCAACTTTGTCACCATACAACCTCCAGATCACTAGGTTACTTGGGTTGAATTTAAAGAAGCTTTTTGTACTCATCATGTTCCTGACAGGGTTTTGCAAATTAAGCTTGAGAAGTTTCTGCGACTTAGGCAAGGGGCAGATACTGTGATGCAGTATATTGGGAAATTTAACCACCTTTCTCAGTATGCTATTGAGCGTGTGAACACGGATATCAAGAAAAGAGATTGTTTTATGAGAGGCCTCAACTCAAAATTACAAAAGAAGATGGAAACTTGCTATGATCTTACCTTCAATCGGGCAATAAGTGTGGCTATAGCTGTGGAAGAAAAGGCACGAGTACATCAAAATGTGAAGCAGGCATGGAAAGGTTCTAGGTCCGTGTTTTCTCAGTCGACGGCGAAATGCCAAAAGGTGGTAATCAGGATTATTGGTTCTACAAATGTTCCTTACCATTCGAATACCTATCCTTTCAAAAACCCCACTTATATTCGTCCCGCCAACTAGCCAAACCAGCTTCCACCTGCAAATACTCAAGTTCCCCGCTTGCATGCTCCCGCTGGCACTAAATATCCTTGTTACAACTGTGGAAAGGTGAGACATTTCATTAAAGATTGTCCCTATCCCTGCCAAAATAACTCCAATTTCTAGAGACCAGCAGGAAACAGTTCTCAAAATCAGAACAAGAATACTTCTGGCAACAGTGCAAAAGGGAAGGACAATAGGAAATCAGGGCGAGTGTTCTATACGCAAGTTGATGTGACTCCAGAAGGGAATCCTGTGCTTATTGGTACGTTCCTTGTTGCCCATCACCCTGCCTGTTGGTCCTTGTTCTCAAATGCTATACGTCAAGAACAAAGCAACACAATTGTTAATGATTAGGGGCCTTCGTCCTTCGAAACATTATCTCCTTTTGGGGATAATGATCTTCAGACGAAGGTATTGAAGGACATACCTTCATCATCTTGGTATTTAAATATAAATGAAGAAACATGAAACACATAAAAATGTAAATAATGACATAATAGTAATATATTATTTACATTCTCATTACATTTTATAAACATGAATAGATGTTCATAATATTTATACTTCATTGATACCTTCGGCTCGACAGATGGTGTGAATGTGAGAGTGACGCGGGAGCGATTACAACACAGCGTGAATAGTACTGTGTTACTGTTCATCTATTTATAGGCGCGAGACGCAGCCCGGGCAAAATTACATTCATGTCCCTAACATTTACTATTAGCTATAAGGTAAGCTATCATGGACTAAGTAGTCTTTTCTTCTTTAGGTCGGCTCCATCTTTCACCATCGTCACCATGTTGAGCCGAAGCTCCTTCAGCCACAGCTTCGGCGCTTGCTCATCCTTCCTTTAGGTCGTACCTTCATATCACACATATCTTCGGCTTAAAACCGAAGCCTCCTGTAACAGTCTTATACTGAAAAACATGTTAGTCACGTTTTTGAGGACCTTTAGAAGAGGAAGGCCCCCAACAGTAGCCCCTCGCAGTATTGATTTGTTTATTAACAAAGTCAGACTGTGATATGAACGAAGGACTTTAGCCGAGGGCCCGAAAAAACACCTTCCCTTCGCTAGAATAGCGAGAGACACTGACATATAGGGCCCACCAAGCTATGGTGCGCTGGACATATAAATAGGAACCCGCATTGATAGTATTTGATGTGCTATCTCAATTGCTTGTGCTATTTTTTCAAGCTCGGATTTTCTTACTCTGCCAGATTTTGATTGATTTGTGAGCTTCGGCATTTGCACAAGTGTTTACTTGATGGCTGAAGAGAAGAATGTTGTTGACCCTACACTAGTTGGGGTTTTCAAGGCTATGGAGAAGACGAACACAGAGAAGATTACCAATGAAATGCTAGCTGGGTTGTCTGAAGATTCTGGTGATACCGAAAGCTTTGATTTGGAAAGTGGAAACGAAGATGTCGAAGATCGGCCCTGGCGGCCGAGTCATACCATCTTCGGAAAGTCGTCCATCAAGCAATGTCAGATTGATGCTATGAAAGCAAGATATTTCCGTGATATTTCCATTGTGAGAGCTGGGGGGACAGTGCCGCCTCTGTACCCAAAGTAGACAAAGTTATTGTTTACAAGAGCTTCATGAAGGCAGGGCTTCGATTTCTATTGAGTAAATTTCTAGTTGAAGTGCTAAAGACCTTTGAGATTTTTCTTCATCAAATTACCCCGAAGCTATCATCAGGATGGGGATATTTATTTGGGTCGTGAGGAGCCAGGGACTAGAGCCGAGTGCAAAATGCTTCTGTAACATGCACGAGCTGTCCTATGAGACGAAGGCTACTGGGAAGGAGCAGTACCACAATAATTTTGGTTGTTACGGCTTCGTGCCTCGTTCTGATGTGAGCTATCTAGTTCTGACGTTTTGGAAGAGGTGGCCAGGAGCCTGGATGGAAGAATGGTTTTATATAAAGAACAACTTAGTTGAAAGGGAAGATATAAAAGGGATTATGCAATGCCCTAATTGGTCTCGCTTCGACATTAGAAGGCCAGCCACTGCTCTTGGAAACGATATCGAAGCATGCCAGAAGGCTTTTAACAGTGTATGCACTTTTATTGGCACAAGAGACCTAGTCGAGAAGCACATTGCTTATAGAGTGTGGCCTCTTATGAATGACTGGGAAATGCCGAAGGAGACTGCTGCCGGGTCCAGCAAGGCAGCTTGGTTTATTTGAAATATACCTTCCGATACAGAGATCATTTTGATGAGCCGAATGATGACTGGCTGAACTGTGTTGAGACAACTAGTGACGAGTTTCTTGGAGCCTACACAAGGGCCAAAGACGATACCATGACCTTAGCCTTCGGAGGACGAGGCAAGAAAAGGTTAAACAAAGTTTTCAATGTTATTGGTTTTGTATACCCAAACTATTGCTATCCCTCGTGAAAGCAGGGAAAGAAAAGAAAAACTGCTGCTTCGGCCATCTCTGCTACACCGAAAGGTAAGAAGATCAAGGTTTGACGCACCGACCTAGATACATTGAAACGACCAGGGTGTCGAAGCTTGCAGAGGGGACGTCTTCCACCGCTGAGCCAGGATGCCCCGCTTCCGCCGGCTCCAAGGGAGAATCGGCTGAAGTGCCGAAGATAATGGGATAGGAGAAAGCCGAGTCGGCCATAGCGCCGAAGCGTCTTACTGAAGCCAAGGAGAAAACGATCGAAGAACAAGAACTGGAGGAGCCGGCAGGGCTACAAAAAATCTTGAGCCCGCTAGCAAAGCCAGAGTTGCCAACAGTAACCAAGGCACCTGCAATAACTTCAAAGAGGAGGAGGATGGCTAGCGTGCTGGACGCTGTCTTGGAGTCGACAAGGGCATCAACTCCTGCTTCTGCAAAGGAGGCCGCCGAAGCTACTACAACTCGTGCTGAAGTCAAAGCTGGGCCTTCAGTGCCCGTTGAAACAGGGCCTGTTGAAACTAGACAAAGTATTGAACAAAGACCTTCGGATGCCGCTCTGGTCCTGGAAAAAGAAGACGCACCCAAGAAGGTTGAATCTACTCCCAAAGCGTCTACTAAAGAGCTATACTTTATCATTCGACACGCTTCGGGTAAAAATTGTCGGAAGAGGAAATTGCCGAAGCAAAGCACTATGCTAGAGAATTAAAGTATCCAAAAGGATCTTTGATGCACAATGGCACTGATGAAGATGACTTTCTGTACTGCCCTCCAGACAATAAGGAAATATCTGTTTGCCGGGAAATGGCAAGAAACATTGGATTTTCGAAGCTCGAAGTTGGCCTCTCTGCTATGTCGAAGGATTACCTCACAGATAGCCTCGCTTACAATAGTCTGAAGGTACGGATGTTGTTGACTTATGAGCAGATTATTTTTGTATCTTTTACTATTGTGCTAATCCTCTTCCTCCCTTTTTTTGTAGGGCTTAATCCTGAGCAACGCTTTAAGGGCACAGAAGAATGCTGAGGATGAAAGCTGCCAAATAGCCCTTGGTAACCTTCGGTCAGAGGTTATCAAACTGAGAAATGAAGCCATAGAGAAGGATAAAATTCTGCTTTCCTTGGTAGACAGAGTTAAGCCTAGCGAAGCCAAACTTGCTGCGCAGTCCAAAGCTCATAGAGCCGAAATTGAAAGTTTAAAGAAAAAGCTTAAGGGAAAGAATGAGGATTTTGAAGTGTCTAAAGCAAAACAGGAAATAAGTGAATGGACTAGTGGAAGACTGCAAAAGAATGTAGATGAGCTTCGGGAATCGAAAGAGAGATATTACGAAAAATCCTTGGATTGTGCTAAAAAGTTAAAAGATAGTTTTGCAAAGGTGGGTGCATACTCATCTGAGCAAAAATTTATTAGAGGCGATCCCGAAGGAATCATCGAATGGGTCGGCGAAGAAGCTGATGCCTTTGATGAGATACTTAGCGACCGTGGTGATTTCTGCGCCTTCACCTGTGCCAGAGGGGTTGCAACAATTTTAGAAAGGACTGGCTGTGAACATGTTAAAGCTGGAACTTAGACAGAGACCGTCTTCACTGTAGACAACACGAAGGATCCTTCGGCTGAAGCTACTCTGATGGGTGGGAAATTCTATTCCAACGTTTGGATGAAGGGCGGCCGAGAGGTAGCCGACGAAGCTATAAAAAAGAACGAAAAAGAATCCCATGAAGCCCGAGAAGAAGCCAAGCGAGCCAAAGAGGCCGCTGAGAGCGCAAGGCGCATAGGTATTTTTATTGAATTTTAGCTTTGGTATTTTTTCCTGGATTCGGATTAACAACGCGCTACTTTATTGCAGCTGAAGTTTCACCGCCACCCGAGCCATACGATCTCAAGGCCGATCCAGCCATGAAAGCGACACTAGAAACAATAAGAATTGCCGAAGAAGATATTGATGAAGCAGTCCACAAGCTTCTAAACGAAGCAGTGGAGAAGATCTTAAAAGAAGACTAGATTTTTGTATACTTAAGAAATGTAGTATTTGAGGAATGTAATGTTCAACATGAGTTAAACATTGTATATCTATGTGTATATTAATGTAATATATTTCTTTGCGGTGTATGAAATTTGCGTACATACCATTTTTGAGCCTTCGGCGAAAAAACACCTTCCCTTATTTTCATGCTTCGTAAAGAGAAAACCCTTCTTTAGCATAACTGTTGCATAATATTGTTGTCGACAAAAATTTGGCATGTAAGGTTATAATTGTCGACAGTACACTTTGTGCTCCAGCACACTGTTTCATTCATCGTATATTTTTGAAAGAAGCAACTTTCTTTCTGTACAATCTTAATGCTGATGTGACATGATGTATGATGTAATGCTATGCGAAATGATGCAGTGATATGATGCAGCATGATGTTTATGCCGAAGACACATACCCACAGGGAAACACTGCCAGACTCTGCATCCCCTTAGGAACGTCTTTTGAGTCTCTTCACCTTATATTTCGGTGGCATTTAAGCTCTGCATCCCCTTAGGAACGACTTTGGAGCTTCTTCACCTTCTATTTTGGTGGCATTTAAGCTCTGCATCCCCTTAGGAACGACTTTGGAGCTTCTTCACCTTCTATTTCGGTGGTATTTTAGCTCTGCATTCCCTTAGGAACGACTTTTGAGCTTCAGAACTTACTCTGCGCCCCCTTAGGAACGACTTTTGTAGCTTCGGAACTTACTCTGCGCTCCCTTAGGAACGACTTTTGTAGCTTCGAAATCTAGTTAAGGGGATGCACCCCAGTCGATGATGTGACCGCAATGTTATTAAATCAAATTGGAATTTAATCCTTCGTGAATTTTTTTTCATACAAGAAAATAAAATGATGAAAAAACAAAAATGCGCCAGGGTAGGATATTTTTTAGTAAATGTGCTTGGATTCGGGCATGGTGCTCTTGACTGTACGAGCTTCGGACTCCTCCCAAAAATCTCGCTGCTACTAAGCGTGTTGATGCCCTTCTGGCTGCTAGCTCCAAACCAGAGTAGGTGCTAGCGGTGGTGGTGGTGGCAGCTGAGCCCAGGAAGCTTGAGAATGGCTTGCCAAAGCGATAGAGGCCGTAGGCTGTTGATTGCCTACATACTCTAGGACATAGGGAGAATAGCATGAAGCGGTATGTAAAACCTGCTTCGGCTGATTCTGCCGTGCTTCAGCTTCGACAATCTCTTTCTGCTTCTGAATCGTGACTTGGCACGTTCTTGTGGTGTGGCCTTTGTCTTTGCCACAGAACAAACAAAATAGTCTCCTGAGCTAATCTCCATATTTTCCTCCGAAGCTTCTGCCCCCTCTGCCTCTTGGAGCTGATGGCCTGAAGGAACTTTGTTGCGCCCCTGATGATTGGGAGCTATGCTGGTGTCATTGGGTTTGGCTTCCCTTGTCGTCACTTGGGCTGGCATTATGGATTGACCTAACATGCCTGGGGTGGAATCTTCCTCCAAATCCCCTGTCCATTTCAGAGTATCTGTAAGCTTCTTCCCTTCTTTGCTGAAAATCGTTGTCGGCTCTGATGTATTCATCCATTTTCTGGAGAAGCTTCTCCAAAGTTTGCGGTGGCTTCCACGCAAAGTATTGCGTCGTAGGTCCTGGCCGTAGCCCCTTGATCATGGCCTCAATGACGATCTCATTGGGCATTGTAGGTGCTTGAGCTCTCAGCCGCAAGACCCTTCGAACATACGCTTGTAAATACTCCTCCTGGTCCTGCGCACACTGAAAAAGAGCCTGGGCAGTGATCGGCTTCGTTTGGAAACCCTGAAAGCTGGTCACTAACATATCCTTTAGCTTCTGCCATGACGTAATTGTCCCTGGCCGAAGAAAAGAGTACCAAGTTTGGGCTACGGTTTTGACTGCCATGACAAAGGATTTTGACATGACTGCAATATTACCCCCATATGAAGATATGGTTGCTTCATAGCTCATCAGGAATCGCTTCGGGGCTGAGTGCTCATCATACATAGGAAGCTGAGGTGGCTTGTATGATGGCGGCCACGGGGTAGCCTGCAATTCTGCTGCCAAGGGAGAAGTATCATCAAAAGAAAAATTGCCATGATGAAAGTCACCGTACCATTCATCATCATTGTATGGGTTTTCTTGGCGAAGCTCCCTGTGTTGGGGCCTTCGGTCTTGGTCATCCTGAGTGAGGTGACACATTTCTTCGGCGGCTTCATTGATCTTCCTCTAGAGATCGGTGAGCCACAGCATCTTTTCTCTCTTCTTTTGCACCTGTTGATGGATAGCTTCCAGATCCCTAATCTCTTGATCCAGTTCCTCCTCCTGAGGCGTTGGGCTAAGAGCCTTCCTCTTCTGGCTCCTAGCTTTGTGTAGCATCTCCTGATTAGTGTCCAGAGGTTGCAGTGCAGCCCCAGGCGCTGCTGTCTTCTTCGGCGGCACGACGAAGGTTGATGCTTGCCGAATGTTGTCGAATGAGTTTACCAGAGGTGGGCGCCAATGTTGGTCCTTGTTCTCGAATGCTATATGTCAAGAACAAAGCAACACAATTATTAATGATTAGGTGCCTTCGTCCTTCGAAACATTATCTCCTTTTGGGGATAATGATCTTCAGATGAAGGTCTTGAAGGACGTACCTTCATCATCTCGGTATTTAAATATAAATGAAGAAACATGAAACATATAAGAATGTAAATAATGACAGAATAGTAATAGATTATTTACATTCTCAATACATTTTATAAACATGAATAGATGTTCATAATATTTATACTTCATTGATACCTTTGGCTCGATAGAAGGTGTGAATGTGACAGTGATGCGGGAGCGATTACAACGCAGCGTGAATTGTACGGTGTTATTGTTCATCTATTTATAGGCGCGAGACGCAGCCCGAGAAAAATTATATTCATGTCCCCGACATTTACTATTAGCTATAAGGTAAGCTATCAAGGACTAAGTAGTCTTTTCTTCTTTAGGTCGGTTCCATCTTTCACCATCGTCATCATGCTGAGCCGAAGCTCCTTCAGCCACAGCTTCGGCGCTTGTTCATCCTCCCTTCAGGTCGTACCTTCATATCACGCATATCTTCGGCTTAAAACCAAAGCCTCCTGTAACAGTCTTATACTGAAAAACATGTTAGTCATGTTTTTGAGGACCTTCGGAAGAGGAAGGCCCCCAACACTGCCAAAGTACTTTTTGATACTAGTGCATCTCATACATTCATTAGTAGAACTTTTGATGTGGATTATGATATTCCAATTCAAGAAACAAACATGGGAGTTATTGTAAAATCTCCTAGGGGTAAGTTAAGCACAAAGGAAATAGCATTTCATGTGCTAGTAGAATTGGGTGGGCATAACTACCCCACTAATATGATAGTGCTGAAGGGCCAGGACATAGATGTGATCCTAGGTATGAATTGTCTAGCTCAACTTGAAGTCATTATTGACACGAAAAAATGGACTATTTAGATAAACACAGTGTTAGGAGAAAGTCAGTTAAAGATCCAGTTGTCTTCTCTAGAAGAAATTCTGGGAAAGGCTTATAGTGTGGTAGTCGAAGAGTTGGTTAATGTTCCGGTGGTGCGAGAATTTCTGGATGTGTTTCCAGAAGAGTTGTCAGGTTTGCCGCTAGAACGGGACGTGGAATTCTCTATTGAACTAGCACATCTTCAGTTTCTCGGAGATCATAAAGGATGCCCCGAAATGAACTGGCCGAGTTGAAGACTCAATTGCAAGATTTGCTAGAAATGGGTTTTATTCGACCTAGTTCCTCACCATGGGGCTGCCCTGCAATTTTAGTGAAAAGAAGGATCAAATCTTAAGGATGTGTGTCGACTATAGACCTTTAAACGAAGTAACTATCAAGAACAAGTATCCGCTGCCGTGAATAGACCTTTTGTTTGACCAACTTATTGGGCAAAGGTATTTTCAAAGATTGATCTCCGTTCAGGTTATCATCAAATTCGGGTTCAACCGGAGGATATTCCAAAGACCGCTTTCACAACAAGATATGGGTTAAACGAGTATTTGGTTATGTTGTTTGGACTTACTAATGCTCCAACCCATTTCAAATATTTAATGAACTCGGTGTTTATGCCCGAACTGGATAAGTTCGTGGTGGTTTTTATCGATGACATCCTGATTTATTCCAAGAGTTAGGAAGAACATGCCACTCATCTTCCGGTTGTGCTGACTCGACTTCGGGAACACAAGTTATATGCTAAATTCAGTAAGTGTGAGTTTTGGTTAGATCAAGTTCCATTTCTTGGTCATATCTTGTTAGCTGAAGGGGTAGCTGTGGATCCGGGTAAAGTGAAGGATAGTTTAGAATGGAAGCCGCCTACCACGGTTCATCTTGTTCAAAGTTTTCTTGGTATGGCTGGATATTATCGTCGGTTCATCCCCGATTTTTCAAAAATCTCCAAGGCAATTACTGAACTTTTGAAGAACAATGTGAAGTTTAATTAGACGTCAGAATGTAATGAAGCTTTTGAGAAGCTAAATAAATTGCTAACTATGGCACTGGTGTTAGCCCAACCTGACATTGAGAAGTCCTTTGACATCTATTGGATGCTTCGGGTACGGGCATCAGATGTGTATTAATGCAAGAAGGCTGTGTAATAGCATATGACTCACGACGGTTGAAGAGACATGAAGAACACTATCCTACTCATGATCTACAGCTTGCCGCAGTGGTTCATGCTTTGAAGATCTAGCGCCATTATCTTCTGGGCAATACTTGCCATATTTATACAGATCACAAAAGTCTCAAGTACATCTTCACTCAAGCTAAATTAATTATGAGACAACGAATATGGCTTGAATTAATCAAGGATTATGATCTAGAAGTACATTATCATCCTGGAAAGGCAAATGTGGTCGCGGATGCGCTCAGTCGCAAGGAACATTTATGTTATCTGTCGACTAGTTCATTCAAAACCACAATCTGTCAAGATATGGAACAATTGAATCTGAGTTTGTTCCAACCAACACTACTAGCCAATTTGCAGTTGGAATCAACCCTAGTTACTCAAATTGTGGAAGCTCAAAAGACTGATGTCAGAATAGCCCATATTAAAGCGCGTATGGCAATGGATCCCACTACATGTTTCCACCTTGATAACAAAGGTATTCTTTGGTATAAGAATCGACTAGTAGTCCCAAAGGTCCCGACATTGAGGCAACAGATACTTGATGAATCTCATACCTCCCGGTATTCTATTCATCCTGGGAGTAATAAGATGTATCAAGACCTGAAATCACGATTCTAGTGGACAAAGATGAAAATAGAGATTGCTCGTTATGTTGCTAAATGTGATATATGTCAACGAGTAAAGGTTGTACATCTGAATTCTGTTTGACCATTGCAATCATTGCCTCTGTCGGAAGGGAAATGGGAGGATATCAGTATAGACTTTATCGTAGGTTTACCAAATACATCAAAGGGTTATGACTCTATCTGGGTGATTGTGGACCATTTTACTAAAGTCGCACACTTCTTACCGGTAAAGACTTTGTATCCAACGAAGACTTATGTTGAACTATATATTGCTCAGATTATGAGTCTGCATGGTGTGCCTAAGACCATAGTGTCTGATCGAGGACCTCAATTCGTCTCTAGATTTTGGGAAGTCTTCCACAAATCTCTTGATACTAAGTTGATTCATAGTTTAGTCTATCATCCCCAAACCAGTGGGAAAACCGAAAGGGTGAATCAAATCTTGGAAGATATGTTAAGGGCATGTGTATTAGCCTATTCCAGAAAATGGGATGAGTGCTTGCCATTGGCTGAATTCTCCTATAACAATAGTTACCAAGAGAGTATCAAGATGGCACCTTTTGAGGCTCTTTATGGTCAGTGATGCAGAACTCCACTGAACTGGTCAGCACCCGGTGAGCGATTTTTCTTTAGGCCAGATTTAGTAAAGGAGGCATAAGATAAAGTGAAACTTATCCAACAACGTTTGAAGATAGCACAACATTGTCACAAGCATTATGTAGATAAGAGAAGACGACCCTTGTATTTCCAAGTTGGCGATTTTGTGTATCTAAAAGTTTCACCTATGAACAGGGTAACTCATTTTGGCATCAAGGAAAAGCTAGCACCACGATATGTTGGTCCTTTTGAAATACTAGCACAGTGTGGATCCGTGGCTTACAAAGTGAAGCTGCCTGAACATCTTTCGGCCATACATAATGTATTTCACGTACCCAACTAAAGAAATGCCTTCAAGTGCCTGACAAAGTGGTAGAAGCTTCTGATGTTACCTGGAACCAGATTTAGCTTATTCCAAGCATCCTGTTAAGATTGTAGATCAACAAGAAAGGATTACCCATAGAAAAACAATCAAATTCTACAAAGTGCAATGGAATAAACATTCTGAAGACGAAGCTACATGGGAATCTGAAGAGTTTCTAAATAGTCAGTTTCCTAAGTTTTTAGAATCATGTACATCTTAAGTTTGTTGTAATATATCTCTAATGCAAACCACCCGGGGCCCCCACACCCCTGCCTTGTAACAGAAATAAGCAAATGAGATTATGACGTGTTTCCTTTTCCATTACTTAGCCTCGAGCTTTAATCTCGGGACAAGATTTATTTTTAGGGGGAAAGTATGTAACACCTCTGGTGTAACCAAAACTAAAACTTTGGCAAGACATAATTTGCACTTATTTCATTATGTATGATACACCTAGAGTGCATCCACTAGGTAAAGATTTCAAAATAAGTTGTGATGTGATGACTTGAATTGATCCTTAACCCTAGGATAGGGTGCTTACCCAAGGACTAGAAGCATGTGGGTGTGTGAGATAGCAAATTGAGTATGAACTCAAGATTAGTGGAAATGTTCAAAGGAGACTAAACTTGGAGTGATTGAGTGGCACATAAACCCTAGAACACTCAAACCCTAATATGGACCCTAGAAACCCTAATTAGTGCTTTATGAGGTGAATCAAATTTCTATGCACTTTTGGACCAAAGTGCATATATCAAAGTGGTAGACTATCAAAAACTAGGCAACTTTTATATTTGGAGATTTTTTAAGTTTTATGTAACAAATTGGAGTAAATTGCAAAAAGCTCCCAAAGGCACCCAAATGCTTAACTCTGAAAAACAGTGATATTGTGTTGACTTTTGATCCCTGTATCTCTTGATCCATGGGGATGTCGCCATGGGACACTATAATGAATTTGTAGAGCTATTAAAGTAGTCCAAATTTGATTAAGGGAGTGAGCCCTAGAGTTGTACAAAAATTGGAGCAAAATGGCCTAGAAGTTGGGCTGTCAGTCGGGGGTTGCCTGAAGGTTAGACTGACAGTGGCATTATATCAACTTGAGAGCTCAATTGTGCTTGATCAAGTGGAGGTATGAACAAGATTCCTATAAAAAAATTAAAGCTGACATGATGGACAACAACTTTGCTATGGTCGGCTTGGTAGGTTGTTGAACGAAAGTCAAAGAGAAATGACTCTCAAATGGCTCTGTCAAGCACGCTGAATGGACATTGCCATGGTACAGTACACTAAAGAAGATTCTTGGTGTAGTGTACCGAGCCACCGGTGATCGGGCGTCGCGATTCGAGCTCGCTGTAACACCCCTGTTGTTACTGTCACTAGGTAAGTCATCCTCAAACAAGTGGGCAAACTGAGAGAGTAAATCAAATACTTGAAGACATGTTGCGGTCATGTGTTCTGGAATTTCCACAAAAATGGGATGAATGTTTACCATTGGCAGAGTTTTCATATAACAATAGTTTTCAAGAAAGTATTAAGATGGCACCATTTGAAGCATTGTATGGTCGACGGTGTCGGACACCCTTAAATTGGTCAGAACCTGGAAAAAGGTGGTTTTTCAGGCCTAACATGGTTAAAGAGACGGAAGACAAAGTCCAACGAATCATACACAACTTGAAAGAGGCACAAGCTCGGCAAAAGAATTATGTGGATAAGAGACGACAGCCTCTGGTCTTTCAAGTTAATGATCATGTATACCTGAAAGTGTCACCAATGAAGGCTGTGAATCGTTTTGGGGTAAAAGGAAAGTTGGCACCCTGGTATATTGGCCTGTTCCTTATTCTTGAACAATACGGACCAGTGGCATACAGACTCCAACTACCCGAAACATTGTCTGCAGTGCACAATGTGTTCCATGTATCCCAATTAAAGAAGTGCCTTCAGGTTCCTGATCGAACCATTGATGTGGTGGATGTTACCTTGGAACCAGACTTAACATATTCAGAACATCCCATTCGAGTTCTGGATCAGAAGGATAGGGTCACCCGAAAAAGGACTCTTAAATTCTATAAGGTACAGTGGAACCAGCATGCGGAAGATGAAGCTACCTAGGAGACTCAAGACTTCTTGGAAAAGAATTTTCCTAGGTTTTTAGCTTCCTGTAACTTGTAAGATATGTACATTAAATGTAAAGGAGAAATAAACCCCCATACCACCCCTGCCTTGTAAGACAAATAAGGAAATAAAGATGTGACGTGTTTCCATTTCCATTACTTACCCTAAGACTTTAAATCTTGGGAAAAGATTCTTTTATGGGGGAAGGATGTAACACCCATGAGCATTGGCATATCATGTGTTTGTTACAACTAGAGTGCATTTACTAGGTAAAAATTTCAAACAAGTTGTAATGATGTGACTTGATGTGTGATTAACACTAGGGTAGAGTGCTTAACCCTAAATTAGGGCTTATGGGTGAAAGTGAAGCCCAAATAAGTTAAAACCTCAAAAGACATGAGAAATGATCATAAGATATCATCTTTGATGGACTTTAGTCACACAAAAACCATAAAGTACTCAAAGCCTTAAAAGAAACCCTAGAAAACCCTAACTGAAACCCTAGGGGGGAGATGTAAATTTTGTGCACTTTTGAACCAAAGTGCAAATATCAAAGTAAAAGAGCACCCCAAACCAAATATCTTTCGTATTGGAGAATTTGCAAGTTGTATGATGGAATTTGGACTTATTTGCAAAAGGGTCACATGAGTACTATGTGACTAAGTCTGAAATTCAGTTGAATTGGGTCAACTTTGGAGCTCTATATCTCCCAATTCATAAGAATTTTCCCTAGGTCAACACATTAAATTTATAGAGCTACTAAAGGAGCACAACTTTGTTTAAATCACAAGAAATGAGTGCTGTACAAAAATTGTTGTTAAATGGACTCAAAGTATTGCTGTCAGTCATCCATACAGTCTGATACTGGTCTGATAGTGAGTTCTGATCAACTTTGGACTTGATTCAAGCTCAAGGGAGTAAGTAAATGAGCAAGGTCTTTATAGCCGAATTGTAGCTGGTTTATAGAGCTACAACTTTGATACAGATGGATTAAGTAGTTACTACATAAAAATATGAGATCTGGGCCGTGCAAATCGGTCTGTTAGACACTCTGATGAAGGTCTGATAGTGCAGTAAACTGAATAAGGTCTCAAGTTCAGCCCCCCTCGCCGCCGGTGACCTCGCGCCCAGATTTGCGTCGGCGTGGCGATTCACACCTAGTTAAACGCAGATAACGATCCTCAAGTGAAAAATCTAGCGCTGGGGATGAGCTTGGGACACTGTTTCGCCCTGGCCGCCGTACCCACTTGCCTTACGGCCGGTCCAGATAACCTCGCCGGAATTAGCCGCCTGCCGCTCGAGTGCCACGTGCCTATGTGCTCTACCACATCGCAGTGAATCGCCTTAGCATGTCCGTTCATCGCTGGTGGTCATGCCACGGTGAAAGCCACGAATCACTTGCACCAGTGACCTCCCTTCTCTCTGGCCGCCAGCGCGCCATTCCAAATTTGGAGCCACCGCCCTTAGACACTATAAATTTGTGCCCCAGCCTTCTCCGCTAAGTAATTGTGCACCCAGTGAACCAGTCCTCACCTCCAATCATCCCCCACAGCTCCCCAATTTGGGATTTCCCCCAATTCTGTTCTCTACGCTACCGTGAGTGAGCTCGTCGTGGCTACCCTTCTGCAAGCCCGTTCACGTCCCCCTCGCTCTCGTTACTGCACCCTGGTGTGCTTAGGATGCTCATCGACCTAGCCAATTGAACTAAACCACCTTAGATCACCGGGAACGCCTCGGTTCATCCGCAGTTCGCGCCATCACCGTGGACAGAGAGATTGTGGGCTAGAACTCCGCAATTGAGTGAGGGATTAGTGTCGCCGAGGGTAGAATTAGGTGTTGGGCAACGGAGAGGCATAGTCGTTGTGTTTTCCGGCCGGTCTTGGCTCGCCGGATCGACTGCTCCGCCGCCGCGGTTGGGGATCTCAAGTTGCGAAGAAACAAAAAAGGGAGGGACCTCGATGCAAATGTGAGTGACACATAGGAATAGTGCGCAGGACTCCTTATTAGTTATTTAAAATCCTAGGGTCCTCTGTGCAAAGCCAACCCCGCAGGCACGCGCGGGCGCGCTTTCACCTGTGTGGGGGCCCGACTTGGGCTGGTTTCAGCACGGTACTATTCATCATTTTCCCTTTTCTTTTTCTACCGGAATTAGGAAATTCATAAGAAATCAAAGAAAAATGATAAAAATATGAGACCAATTTTGTTGGACTCCTAAATACCTCTAGTATTTAATAAAAATGGTACCAAGATTTTTAGCCCAAACTAGGAATTATTTAGTATTTAAGAATGCCAAAACCTAGAGCTTTGGAATTTTAGAAAATACTTGTTAACTCCAAAAATCACAAAACTTTTTGGGTAGACCTAGTATGGTATTTACAGCCCATGGGTGAAGTTTGACATGTGTTGGACATTGTTTGATTCTCAAACCTAAAACCCTAACTCCCTAGGATAAACTATTTAACCCTACTAGGATGTTGACCTAGAAGACCCTAGTTTTCTCAGTGTACTGTGAAGGAAAGTTGTATTGAAGATACAACTTAATGTATCTCTATTTTCATTGCATTTTCATAAGCATCACATGAGCATTCATGGTTATATATGGTTATATATAGAAAATGAGGAAGAGGTAACTGTTGAAGAGGAGACTACACCATCAACTGAAAATCCACCTGCTGGGAACTGTTTTTTTATATCTGTGGAACAGAGCCCGACAACCCTAGAACACAAGGCAAGCCCCGGTGCATTTGCCACCTCCTTGTGTTTTTAAAATTTTTATCATCTTATATAATGCATTAGGTGATAGGAGTTGTATGCTAAACCAATTGTTGCATTTCCTTCCTTGGAACTGTTTACCATTCCTTGATTACCTGTTTTATTAAAAGGTTTTCTGATGCTTAGTCCTGCTTTAGAAAAACAAATGTTTTGTTTTAAAATAAAAGGTGGTGCTTCATAGTGGATGGGATGTTTTCAAAAATAAAACTTGATGGTGGATCCATCATGGCTGTGATGGGTTCAACATCGGATAAGATGTACCTCTGCTAGGTACCAAACTTTGGGAGTTAAATGATAAAGCTGAGACCGGGTGGGTGACTTGCACGAGAAGAGAGTCTCGGCGTAGTGTCTCTGTCTGAGTCGATTAAGGATCGTACCGATGTGGGCCTGATGATCGAGGACCTTTTAACTGGTCACATGCCTCATCATGGGTAAGCTTTGCCTCGGGCAGACTAATACCAGAAAGGACAACATGCAATGGGAGTGGAGAGGTGGCGAGAGTAGCGTGTACCCTCCATGGCAAGAGGCTGGACGGTGGTGTATCTGTACTCTCGGTTGGTGTGAACCCGGTCTGGTCTTAAGAAACCCGGTGGCGAGTTGACATATGCAAGGGTTAAGTGCTACATATGTCGTGTGATTGGAGATCCGCAGCTACGTATTAATCGATTCGGATCGCCGTTACTTCTCGGATATGAAGACTTGGTCACTGACTTAAACGTAGCAGTCCAGTGAACAAAAAGGGTTGATAAAAGACTGCTAGTGTAGCTAAAGTGCTTGAGCTAGGGTAGAAAGAACTCTAGTTTCAGGTAATAACTTAACATGCTAATAAAACTGGATTTTAAGGATCCACTTTTAGTAAGCATTACTTCAAAACAGAGTATTTGATACTTGATCAGCCTTACCTTGACTCTCTCAAACCAGCATATCCTTAAGAGTCTTTTCTTTTGATTGGTAAGACTTGCAAAAGTACACTCCGTACTCAGGGTTTTCGAACCCATGTTGTTGTAGGTGAGGAAACAACAGATTTTTGTTGTTTTTGTTCTAAGGTGGTGCCCAAAGAAGAACCTCAGCAGTGAAGCCGCGGGAGGATGTTGGCCTCCCACTTGAAAACAATATACTTTTATGGGGGAGGGTTTTTTGCCTCCCAAGTCTGTAATAATAATATTCTATGCACTCTTATAATAACAACACTCTCTTTATATTTTGATGAATGTAAAATAAGTTATTGTAATTTGCTTCCGCTTATTCGTTCCTCCGGTGTGATGTAATATCTGTGTGATGGGTGAAACGCTCTTGTGCGAGGAAATAAGGATATAGATACCGAACTTGTCGAGTGGTTATGTGCATCTACAAGGCTATCTAAAGTCTGTTGGACAAGGACAACTATAGGTGGGTCTAATAAATTAGGAGGTTCTGTCACACTCATCGTGAAGATTCATGCACGGATCAACGCGGATATTACCGGGCAAGTGAAAAGATTGTGACTACGGATAAGTTTATGAGCTAGCCAACGTAACCACTTGCCTCGCGACTGGCCAAAATGTCCTCATCGGCGTCCGCCACTCGCCGCGAGGATGCCACATGCTTGGAGACGTTACCACGTTGCAATAGGTCGCAGTGGATAGCCCATTTATCGCCAGGGGCCATACCTTACCGAGCGCCACGACAGTTTCCCTCCCGTGACTCACCTCCCTTCCGGTCGTGAGATCTTCTCATCCCAAATTCGCGAAAGCACTCACATAGCTATTATAAATTAAAGGCTCTCCCTAATTTGCCTTCTAGTTACATTCCTAGCGCACTGTTCCTTGCTTCCAATTACCCACCAGAGCTCACAAATTCCAGTTTTCCCCCATCGTGGCCATTTACGCCGTCGTGAGGCACTGGGCTGTGACCAACCATTCCCAGGTTCGTTCCTTCCCCTCTGTGTCATGTTCTAGCATCCATGAATGTTAACATAGCTTGTCGGCCCAACCGATTAAATATTACCACGATAGGGCTTCGAGAACCTTACCTCGCCGCCGCAGAACATGTCTGAGATCGCGCTCTCGTCAACCCACTTTCCCATACCCGCTCTGTTCAAATTCACGCGTGTACCCACCCTCTGGTGAATTAGTGAAACTCGACCTAGCTCCAATTTAAACACTACCGCATTTGGTTGTTCGGAACATGCTCACCGGAGCTCTAGCGTCGCTGTAGCCATGAACAAGCATCAATTAGGATTGGACCAGTCCAATTAAGTGAGGGCATATGCTTGGGTAGGCTCGCGCTTGGTGTATGAGTGCTTGTTGTCCCATTCAAGGGTCACCGTCATCGAGAAACCACGAGTCTAGCCGTGTGTTCGACGCAGCTCCACCGAGGACCTAGAGCCATGAAGAAACAAAAGTCCAGGGGTCTTTGCGCAACTGTCAGTGAGACACGTAAATAGTACCTAGGGTTCTGTTGAGGGCTTGTTCTCAAGTGCTATGAATTAAGAACAAGGCAACACAGAAGATGTTAAACATTAAAGTCCTTTGTCCTTCGAAGCATTATTTCCCTTGGGATATAATGATCTTCAGACGAAGGTTGTGAAGGACAAACCTTCAGAATAACATGGAATGATGGAGAAGGAATCATATGAAATATAAAATAACATAAACAATCATGTATTATTATCAACTCACTTCTATTTCATTTCTATTTTAATGCTATGGCAAATAGAAATGATATCAAATTACAAGTGTACCTTCGGCTTGAAAGAAGGTGAAAGTACAAGCGTGACGCAAAAGCAAAATGCCAAGTCAGCGTGAACAGTACGAGAGTACTGTTCATCTATTTATAGGCATGAGGCGTAGCCCATGTAAAATTACACCCATGCCCTTTACATTTGCTAATGGTTCTGCAATAACCCATCGAGTTTTGGATAGCCTTTTCCTTTCTAAGTCGGTTTCCTTTTCTGCTATCATGCCGAAGCTCTCCTGCATATAGCTTCAGCTCTGCGCCAACTTTCGTATTCTTTGTGCTTCTTCACGCTGGTTCTAATCCGAGCCCGAAGGTACCTATTCACGTATTGTACTCGAGAAACATTGTTAAATTATGTTTTTGAGGACCTTCGGAAGCTGAAGGCCCCCAACAGGTTCTTTACTGGTTATTCAAATACCGAGGGGCCTTCGCGCAAATCTGTAACGTGGACGCGGGCGGCCAGTGCGGGGGTCGTTTCCTCTGCGTTCGTGGGTCGAGCCGGTTGGTTTCAGCCCACTACTATTGAATCTTTTTCTTTTTCCTGCCAACTAGCAAATTACACTAGAAAATGTAGGAAAATGATAAAATAGTGAAACCAATTTTGTTAAGTCCACAAAATTGTGTAGTCTCTGAAAAAATTAGTTCTAAGATTTTTGCAGCATCAAGTAAATTTCTAGTTATTCAAAAGTACCCTCGGGAGATTTAAAGGAATTTTAGAAATAAAACCATAGGTTCAAAAATCATAAAAAATTATAGAAGAATTATATACCTTTATAATAGCTCCTGGTTAAAATTTGAGCTTGTTTGGAGTTGATTTGCCCAAAGGACTTGGACCTAGCTAAGTATAAGTATTTAAAACCCTAAACCTTGGTACTAAATTAGGCTTAGAGCAAACTTGAGCATACATAGTGCTAAAATAGCTAAATGACCAACTAGAACATATATATAGTTCTCTGATTTTCTAAAGCAAGCTTAATCCCTTTAGGCAAAAACTATATTACCCAGAAACATGAGTGTACTTGTCATATCCTTAGTTAAGGATATGTAAGCTTTCCACCTCTCCCTTAATGAGAGTTTGCATAGCATCTCATTACATGAGCATTCATATACATGAAATTGACTTGTAGAGCACCTAGAAGAAGCATTTGAAGTGGAAGTGGAAGTGGAGCCTGCTCCCACATCTGAAACTGCTCCAACTGAAGTTGTCTCTGAAGGTCTTCCAGAATGTGCCTCGATAGGGTTTGCTGCTAACTGCAATATCCTAGTAGAAGAGCCTGACTCTCCTCCTCATCAAGGCAAGCCCCGGTGCATTTGCCATCTCCTTGTTGTTTTAAAACTTTTATCACTTATATGCTACATTAGGTAGTAGGAGTTGAATGATTAACCTTTGCTGCATAACTTCCTTGAGCTATTGATTATCATCCTTGATACCTGATTTGAAAAGCTAGATGTGCTTAGTATGCTCATAGACTAGGAACAAAATGTTTTGATACATGAATCATGTTTTTACAAAGAAAAAGAGGCTGGAATGATGAACGTATCAAAGGCCTTGATGACTTCATCATTTCAGTAGGATACCTCTGACATGTACCAGGTTTTCAGAAATAGTTTAATTTGAGACTAGACGTTAAGCAGGAAAGGTCGCCCGTCTGTGTCGTTTAAGGACCGCATGATTGTTTGCTTGCTGATCTAGGACACTTTAACTGACCCCATGCCTCATCACGGGTAAGCTTAGCCTCGGCTGGACCAATACCAGAAAGGTCGGCCTACAATGGGAGTGGAGAGATGGCGAGAGTATCGTGTATCCACCTGGCAAGATGCTGGATGGTGGGGTACTGAGCTCTCGGTTGGCGGGGACCCGTTCTAGTCTTGAGAAACCCAGTGGCGAGTTGACATATGCAAGGGTTAAGTGCTACATATGTCATGTGGTTGGAGATCCACAGCTGGGTATTAATCGATTTGGATCGCCGAACTGCTCGGATAAGAAGACTAGGTCTTCGACCCTCATCTTAGATAACAACTGGAACTAAAGCTACTAAAATGAAGCTAGTATAGGAGAAGTGAATGCTCTAGATCAGGCAAATCTAGATTCAGTAAAAATACTTAACCTATGAAGTTAAAGTGTGGCATAAGGATCCACAACTAGTAAGCTTTTCTGCAAATCGGAGTCTTTGAAATTTGTTAAGCTTTACCTTAATTCCCAACAAACCAGCATACCCTTGAGAGTCTTTTCTTTAGTCGGGTAATTCTCGCTGAGTAATTGCATACTCAGGGTTTTATGCCTATTGTTGCTGCAGGAGAGACTATTAACACCTTTGAGTTTTGCTGAACTCACACTGAAGGCTTGTACTTTTGCTTATGTTTATATGTGTGTATTGTGGGTAGATAGCTTCTTCCCAGATGTTGTAATAAGTTAGCACTTGAATCTACCCCGGGCATGTAATAATAATACCTACTACTTGGTTTGTATACTTTAAAAGTCTGCTATTGTATATTATCTTATTGTAAAGTCTTCTGCTAAACTCCTATATTTAAAGTTTATGTTCTTGTTGGGTTATTGTACTACTTGCAACTATGGTGAATGGTCCTTGGGAATGAACGAGTTCATCAAAACTCGGCACCCCGAGTAAGTTATCTGATTCATCTACATATCCATCCAAGGCCTTGAGGGCAAGGATTGGTGTACGTGGGCCCGATAACTTGGTAGGGTTGTGACACCACCTCTAGCCTCTACCGCAGATACTAGATTCGAGGCTGACTCCGACACCTTGCTCATGTTTGCACTGCTTCCTCGACCTCGACTAGATGCGCCTGCACTTCCTTCTCCTTCCTCTAAGCTCTAGGTTAGGGTAACCCTTTTGGTGTTTGACGCTAAAGGGGGAGAGATGCGAGTTGTGAGAGCTAGGGGGAGTTAGTTGAGAGCTCATGATCTTTTGATGTAATATATGCATGATACTCTCTGTATTGGCTCTTCACTTTGGTATGCTTTTTACCTCACAAACTCTATGACAATCGCTCAAGGTATTTTAATGACTATGTGTGTTTGTCTTCACCTATTTTGTTGTCACCAGTCATGCAGTTCTTGTTCATGGTCTTTCACTCACACTTTTGAGAACAAGATACTTACCTTGTGTATGTGCTTATACTTCCTACACTCTTTCATGACTTTTCTCTGTCAAACTTATTGAGTATCACTAACTATCTTTAGTATTGACATAAAAACAAACAAAACACTCTCACACTCTTATAGGGTTGTCATCCAGAAAGGGGGAGATTGAAAGCATCTAGGCCCGTGGTTGGTTTTAGTGATTAATGACAACATAAGATTATATTTGACTAATGTGTGTTTTGCAGAGCAAATGGTAAGTTAGGTCACATTACAGGAAGTTGTGCTACAATGGTGAAAACAATCCCTCAGATGAGAACTTGAAGCGACGACTGAAAAAGACGAATCAAAAGATGAAGGACTTCATATTCTAAGTGTCGAAGGAGTTTCGGACACTTGGTATAAAGTTAGGTCTTCTATTTTTATTTTAGCCATACTATAAAGAGGGGTTGTGGTTGGGTAGTTTGACCAAGAGAAATCTAGTGTAGTGTTGGTGCATGTTCACACTCACAACTAGTGCTAGCTGTCACTCTATAACTCACAAGTTTGAACGAAAATGGTTCAGAAAACCTAAGGAATAGAACATGGACTTGCTGACCTCGGGGCAGCGGACTGTCCAGTGCTCCCCTAATAGTGGGCCCAAGAATGCCCCTAGAGCAAGCCTCTGCCCTCGAGAAACCCAAGAGCGCGCTGGCTTGATTTTTAGCCAGGCACCGGAATATCCGGTGTACACCGGACAGTCACTATTCACTGTCCGGTGCACTGTCAAAGCAACGGCTAGCTGTCAGAACTAGTCGTTGGATGCGCACCATTAGCGCACTGGTTGTGCACCGGACTGTCCACTGCGCCCATGCGCAGTAGCCACAATAACATCTAGTTTTGGTTGGTGGGGGTGTTTATACCCCCTCTACTAGCCACATTAAGTGTCTCGCTTCCCATATACACTAGTATTCATTGCTAGTACATTGCAAGCCCACAAAGCATAGTGAGATGATTAGCAAAATCATACACTAGAGAGCCACCTAGAGCACTGTAGGATCTAGGACACCGGCTAGATGGGGGTGAATAGACGGTTTTGACTAAAATAAGATACACTAGAGAAATTTAATCAAAATAACAAGTGGTATAAATTTACTAGCCTTGATAGGTCAACAAAATATAATGAGCAATTTATGCTAACACTACAAAAGATAGACAATGCACAAATTACTAACTACTTGCAAGTAATGAGTAAAAAGGTGAGAGAATGACATCGAAATTTATCCTATGGTATCAGTGATTTGCCGATCACCCCTAATCCACGTTAAGGTGGAATTCAAGCTCTCACTTGCTCCTCTATCAAGACATGGCTTGATCTTTGAGCTAAGTGGACAAGAACTCACTCAATACCTCAATTCCACTTGCGTCGCCTTTGCCGCTCTGGTGAGGTGGGCGCGAACCCCTCACAATCAACACCTCGACTACTCCACAATCTTCACGAAGAGCTCGATGGAGACAACACCCGAGCCGTCTAGGAGGTGGCAACCTCCAAGAGTAACAAGTCGATGACGCTTGCCCGGTGTACCACCTAGTGCCTCAAAAGATCACAAAAGATGCAAATGCACTAGAACTTCTCAATCACTCACTAGAATGTGATCTCAAGCAACGAGTGTGAGAGTTTGAGTTAGAGTATCACAAATGAGCTCAATGTATGCTAGGAGTGGCCAAGAGAGCCCTCACACACGAGCTCCACTACTATTTATAGCCCACAACTCAAACCTAGTTGTTATGTGCAACTAGCACAGCTTCTGCGCACACGCGGACGGTCCGCGCCCCATGGCCGGACGGTCCGCGTCCCATGGCCGAACAGTCCGCCGTACCAGTAACGGCTATAAAGACCGTTTGAAACCTGCTAGTACTGTCAAAAAAAGTCAAACCCGAACGGTCTGCCCTCCTAGGATGGAGGGTTTGGGACCTGTGAACTTGGAATATCAGAGCACTGGTCAGTTAAAATAATCTGAGCAGAATGTCCGCCATTCATGGCCAGACAGTCCGCACATGGACCACTTACCATCCGGCTAAAAACCCCTGACGGTCTGTAGTGCAAGGACTAAAAACACACTGTCCCTGCCCAAACCCAATTTAGCTTATGCGGACGGTCCGACCTCCCTGGTTCGGACGGTCCGTGAAGGGAGACAAAGACAGGGTGCTAGCAGACTTCTCTAGCAGAGTCATGGACGGTCCGGCCCCGCCCCTAGCCCGGACGGTCCGCCGACCACAGAGTTGATATTTTTGTGCTTTTTCAAAAGATTTTGTATTTTGAAAAATGAAGTGTTGTTAGCCCTCATGCAAATGCAACCGTTTATGCTCTACGAGGCACTAAGTTTTACACCGATCAAGTTCATTGACCCCTCTTAATAGTACGACTCTCTATCCTATAAATTTGGTCAATTTCTTCTCTAAACACATACTGACCGGCAAAAAACAAAACCTATATTTTACCTTTGCCTTCACTTGATCCACAATTAATGGTTATAAGTCTCAAAGACTTTACTGTTTCCTGCGGTCCAATCCTGCATTCTTATTTCTCCAAGAATTGTTAGTCCACAATCAGTTGTCATTAATTACCAAAACTCCACATAGGGGCCTAGATGATTCACAAGCACACACCACATGCATTAGGCTTCTCTTGGTCAAGTGAAAGTCTATAGCTTGTTACTCTTGGTGATCGGCATCATCTAGATGGCTTGGTGGCGATTGGAGTTCGGTGATCACCCCAGAGGACTTGTTGGTGACCCGACTCGGAGATTGTACCTGGTCATGAGGGATCCATCACGTCGGAGAGGCAAGGATCATCTCATAGTGAGCACTTGGTTCTTGCAAGGACCGAGGGGGAGTGATATCCATGCGCGGGTGCTCCAACGAGGACTAGGGAAGAGTGCCAACTCTTCGATACCTCGGGAAAAATTTAGAGGAGTCTTCTTGCCCTTACTTTACATTTTGCATTTACTTTAAGCATTTTACTTTGTGTATTTGCTTAGTTAGTATTTGTAGTAATGACTTAGGGTTGTTGTCTATCTCGTAGCATTTACCTATTGGTAGTAGTTTGGATGAAGTTGGGCTCATGCTTAGGGTTTAACTTTTGTTGGAATTTTAGAGAAGCCCAATTCACCCCCTCTTGGGCATCGTGATCCTTTCAACTACTACACTGGAGTCCATCACAGAGACAAACAAAACACCAACAATCCACCACCACCATCGATTCATTAAGCCACATCGTCTAACCACTGCGTATAAAAGTAGTAGTGACTAGCAACCACCACCACCATGTCACACCCAGATTTAAGGGATAAAGCCGGGTGTGTCTCATATGTGCGCTAAAGAAGAACATCACATATAATGACAAAGTGTATAGAGATAAATGTCAGAAGTATCATTATTACATAGTGGAAGTCTTACAAAAATAAATGAAAACAGTAAAATGAACTAAGTTGTAACACCCCTGGTACAGGGGCAGCGCTTGTAACACCCCTAGTGTTACTGTCACTAAAACTTGAGCATAACATCATGAGCATTAGCATGTCATGTGTTTGTTACACTTAGAGTGCATTAACTTGGCAAAAATTTCAAACAAGTTGTATTGATGTGACTAGTTATGGGTGAAACCCTAAGAGTAGGGTACCTAACCCTAAACAAGGCTTAGGAGGGATAATAAAGCCCAAGCATGAGAAAACTTCAAAACTCATGAGAAATACTCATAAGATATCACCATTAATGGACTTAAGTGACACTCAAACCCTAGAAGTGCCAGAACCCTAAAAAGGACCACTTAAAACCCTAAGTTGAAACCCTAGGGGGGTTATATGTAAATGTTGCACACTTTTGGACCCAAGTGCAAAAACCAAGGTATTAGGGCACCTCTAATCATATGGTTTACCTATTTGAGGATTTACAAATCAAACCATGAGATTTGGGCTTATTTGCAAAAAAACCACTCTATGTACCTCATGTGTCCAAGTCCAAAACCAGTTGATTGAGGCTGACTTTGGGGCCTTATATCTCAGGATTCTTGAAGTTTTTGCTCAAAGTCAATATAGCAAAGTTGTAGAGCTATCATAGAAGAATAAGTTTGATTAAGTGACTAAGCACTGGTGCTGAATGGAAATTAGAGTAAAATAAGCACAAAGTAGGGCTATCAGTCAATTTTTAAAACTGAAACATGGCCACCAGTGCCACTGGCCGAACTTTAGGATCAAATTTGAGTAGGATTTAGTGCTCGATTAAGGATAGTTGCTATAGTCGAATTGAAGATGGATTGTTGAGGTACAATCTTGTTACAGAAAGACCAACACATTCTCACGCAAAAATCCGAGATATGAGTCCTACAAATTAATCAGACAGAAGCTTTGAATAGGATTTCTGATGGTACAGTACTGAAAATATCCCAGGATCAGATAACTTCGCCGTCGGTGAACCATGCGCTCGGATTCATGCCGGTCGCCGTGATTCGTGCCACAGGGAAGTAGATTGCGCTCGGCCGTAAAAAGATCACGTCGCGGATGAGTTCGGGCTACTGTGGCCTCGCTGTTCCTCGACCACTTGCACCGGCGACGTGGCCTTGCTGCCGTCACCGGAGTTTGCGCCCTTCACCGCGATTGTGCCACGACTCAGACCATTAACCACATCGCCGTGAGTTTTGATCGTTACCCAGTAACCGTCGTGGCTCCTTATTCCGCAATTGCCACGAATCACCGCGCCAGTAACCTCTCCTCCTCTCCGGCCGCCGCGCGTCTCCTTCAAATTCACTGGCCACCACTAAGGAGACCTATAAATTGAGCACGCCATGAGCTCCATAGGGTAATTACCCATCCAAAGCACCAATACTTGCCTCCAATTGTTCACCAGAGACCACAAATTGCTCATCTCCCCCAAATCGGGTTTCCGCCATCGTGAAAAGGTCCTCGCCGTGGCTAGCTTGATTCAGGTCCAATCTTGTCCTCTGCTCTCTTGTTTTAGCACTCTTGCATGCCACTGATGCTCCTCGACCCATTCGATTAAGCTAGACTACCCTAGATCGCCGGGAACACCCGTGCTCATTCGCTGTTTGCACTGCCTCCATGGACACAGTGATTTAGAGCTCAAACTGTGAAATGGATCGAGGGGAAATGCTCGTTAGGTGTTGAATTAGGTTTCAGCCAAGTTAGGGCACCGGCCATTGCTTATCTTGGCCAGTACAGGTTCGCTGAAGTTCGGTTCGTCGCCGCTCACCGTCGAGGACCTCGAGTTGTAAAGTGTTAGAACATGGAGGGCTTCAGTGTAAACGTCAGTCGAAGCAACAGTATCGTGGACTCTTTCGGGTTGTTTAAAAAGCCTAAGTCTTCGGTGCAAAACCGCCGCATGGGCGCGCGCGCGGGCGTGTTCTGCCTTGGCTGGGCCGGCTTGGGCCAGTTTCGGTCCAGAACTGTTGACTCTTTTTCTTTTTCTTTTTCTCCCAGGACTAAAGGATTTCTAGAAAATTGTAGAAAAATGCTAAAAATGCAAGAATAATTTTACTAGGTTCCTAATTTTCTATAGTAATTAATAAAATTAGTTTCATGATTTTTAGTCCAAATAAGGAATTATAGAGTATTTATAATAACCAAAACTTATACTCCTGGAATTTTAGAAATTGATTAATAACTCCAAAAATCACTAAACTTTTTAAATAAGCTTTAAATGTTATTTAGAAGCCTTGCGTAAATTTTGGTATGATTTGGACAATGTTTGATGCCTAAACCTCAAAACCCTAGTCTTCTAGTGATGCTTGCCCTATGAACTACACTACTGACTCCAAAAACCTTAGTTTCCTGGGGATCAGTAAAGGAAAATTGTATTCAAGACATTAGATAATATAATTTTATTATATTTGCATTTTCATAAGCATTACATGAACATTCATGATTATATATGGTTATATATAGAAAACGAAGAAGAGATAAAAGTTGAAAAAGCAAGGGCTACACCACCACCACCTGAAGAACCACAGGCCGGGAACTTCTTTTATTTTGACATATGTGGAGCAGAGCCCAACTCACCTATAACACAAGGCAAGCCCCGGTGCATTTGCCACCTCCTTGCTATTTTAAATCTTTCTCACTTGCTTGATCCATTAGGTGAAAGGAATTGTGTGCTAAACAAATTGCTGCATTTCCTTCCTTGAGAATTCAATTACCTTACCTTGATCCCCTGTTTTATAAAAAGGTTTTCTTATGCTTAGCCTTGCTCTAGAAAAAAAATGTTTTGTTTTTGACAAAAGATGATGCTTCAAGTGGGTGGGATGTTTTCAAAAACAAAACTTGATGGTGGATCCATCATGGTCGTGATGGGTTCAACATCGGAAAAGATGTACCTCTGCCAGGTACCAAACATTGGGTTAAAAATAATAAAGCTGAGACCGGACGGTTGACTTGCACGAGAAGGGAGTCTCAGAGTAGTGTCTCCGTCTGAGTTGATTAAGGACCGTCTCGATGTAGGCTTGATGATCGAGGACCTTTTAACTGGTCACATGCCTCATCATGGGTAAGCTTTGCCTCGGGTAGACTAATACCAGAATAAGATAACATGCAATGGGAGTGGAGAGATGGCGAGAGTAGCGTGTACCCTCCGTGGCAAGAGGCTGGACGGTGGTGTATCTGTGCTCTCAGTTGGTGTGAACCTGATCTGGTCTTAAGAACCCCGGTGGCGAGTTGACATATGCAAGGGTTGAGTGCTACATATGTCGTGTGATTGCAGATCCTCAGCTGATTATTAAACGATTCGGATCGCCGTTACTTCTCGGATATGAAGACTTGGTCACTGACCTACACGTAGCAATCCAGTGAATTAAAGGGATGATGAAAAGACGGCTAGTATAGGCCAAGTGCTTGAACTAGGGTAGAAAGAACTCTAGATGCAGGTAACTTTACTTAAACTGATAAGTAAAACTGGATTTTTAAGGATCCACTATTAGTAAGCATTTCTGCAAACAGAGTCTTTGATTCTTGACAAGCCATACCTTGATTCCCACAAGCCAGCATATCCTTGAGAGTCTTTTATTTTGACGGGTAAGACTTGTGAAAGTACACTCGGTACTCAGGGTTTTCAAACCCATGGTGTTGTAGGTTAGGAAGCAGCAAATTTTTGTTGCTTTTGTTCCAAGGTGGTGCCTAAGGAAGAAAACCAAGACTGAAGTCTCGGGAGGAAGTGCCCTCCTTTAAGAACTTTTTACTATTAATCGGGAGGGGGTTTTGCCTCTTAGGGTTGTAATAATATTACTCCAGCAATCTTATATTTTACTGGTCTGTAATAATACTACTCTTTCTATACTTTAATATAAAATAAGTTGTTGTAACTGCTTCCGCATACTCGTACCTTCGATGTGTTGTAATATCTGCGTGACGGGTGAAACACTCTTAGGCAAGGTAAAGAATATAGATACCGAACTTATCAAGTTATCAGGTGCACCTGTAGGGTTGTCTGGGGTCCGATGGACAAGGACAACTGTAGGTGGGCCTAATGACTTGGGATGTTCTGTCACAGCTGGTATCGGAGCGAAGCCCATCTCTACAGATGTTATGAGGCATTTTCAAAAAGAATTTTCAAAGACTTATCTAAGAAAATTTCTTTCCTCCTTATATAACTACCTTCTGAAGTACTTATTTTAAGACTGGATAGTAGAGTGCAAGGTATAGAAGGTTGTGAATCAACTAAGGTTGATTCTATAATTATGCATGCATCATGTTAAAAACTATACTAATAAAGTTTTCCCCCTTATGGAGATACGTCGCCGCGCACGAGGAAAACCGCACGCAAGTCCACTGGACCGATTGGCGTACCTCGCCATCAGCTGGCTCCAAGGCATGAGGAGAGCAGCAGCGGCAGCAATGATCCCATTAGAGATCTAGAAGCCCAGGTGGAGTAGCTTCGAATGGAGCTACGTCACAGGGAATAGTGTGTGGGTCGAGGATGGTCAGCGCATAAATGAGTTAAGAACTGACATCCGACATCTCCAAGACAAGCTTGCCGAACGAGATTTGGTACTCGATTGGGCCGTCAACTCACGTTCCATTGCTTGGGATCGAGAAGCCAAAGCTCGAGCCCATGTGGAGGAGCTTAGCACGGCCGTTGATAACTTGTAGGTGTACTGCAATACAATGCATGAGGAAGTTCATGAATTGTATTCGCGACTGCACCCTGACGTACTTGCCGACCCTGTCGGAATGGGAGCTGGACCTTCTGGAACAGCATGTGAAGCGCTTGGTGGGGAACTAGATCTTTTCAAGCCCCCTCCTTCAATGAACCTGGCTGATGAATGGTCTCCTACACCCGACAACAAAGCTACTAAGGATGATAAATAGTAGCAGTAGTATAGTTTAGAAATAATGTTAATATAAAATAGGTAATGTAGTCATGTTGTACATTGAGTTTGTAACGTTACATCTTAAGTAATGTAAAATGATATTATGTATCAGCATGTGATATTTTCCAAATATTTCTTTGCTTCAGATGCAATCTCGAACTCGTGCACATGACGGTGCGGGAACGTCCTGTGGTCAAGAAGATACACCCAATCCACCACCGGTACCACCCACGCTAGCCGAGGCTATCGCTGCCTTGGTCACCGCGACCACTGACAACACCCGCTTCCTACGTGAAATGGTGGGATGCAACTTCAGCAACAAGGCAGGAGGGCTTATCCGCAGGGACCCTGCGAAACTTCGTACTTGGATTTCTCAGAAACTCGTCCCCCATTATTTATCAAAGCCGAAGATCCCCTCGAAGGTGATGAATGGGTTCGGGTCATTGAGCAGAAATTTGGACTCATCCGATGCACGGAGACCTAGAAGCCATTGTTTGCGGCTCAACAGTTAAGAGGCCCTGCCAGCACCTGGTGGGGAAATTATGTGGCCATTCAGCCTGCCGGACATCAAGTCACATGGGACGAATTTAAATTGGCGTTTCGCGAGCACTACATTCTAGAAGGAGTGCTCCATATGAAGCAAGAAGAATTCATGAAGCTCAAGCAAGGAGGAGATACTGTTCGTAGTATCTCAACAAATTCAATCTTTTGTCCCAGTACGCAATTGACTAGGTCAACACTGACCTGAAAAAGATGAGTTGTTTTATGAGAGGCCTTAATGACCGGCTACAACGGAAGATGGCCACCTGTCTTGATCTCTCCTACAGCAGGGCTATCAGCACAGCGCTGGCAGTTGAAGCTAAGTATGCAGGCCCAGGAAAATCAAAGGGCTTTGGAGGTGACAGGTCCAACCAAGGGCCTGAAAAGCGACAAAGGTTGGTAATCCGACCTTTCAATCAAAACCGTTCTTCACCTCGTCCACCCTCCTACCCCTTTAAACAGCCTGTATTCATCCACCCTGCCACTGCCCCCACCTCAACAACTCAGCCGGGTGCCCCTGGTGCTCGTTTCCCTACACTCCCGAGTTCGTCAACTGGCTGCTTCAATTGTGGCAAGTTTGTACATTTCATCAAAGACTGCCCATATCCGAGGCAGAACAACTCCAATAATCAGCAGAACCCGAGGAATTCAAGCCAAGGTAAGGGAAACATGGCAAATAATGCAGCGGGCAAGAATATGAAGAAAACTGGGTGAATCTATTATACATAAGTGGCCACTACATCGGAGGGAGAGCTGGTTATGATGGGTACGTTCCTCATGGCCAATCACCCTACAATCATTCTCTTTGATTTTGGTGCTTCACATACATTCATAAGCAAGAAGTTTGTGGAGAAATATTGCATTCCTTGCATTGAATCAAGGGAAGGGTTTATTATTCATTCGCCTAGGGGACAATTATTCACTAAAGAAGTGGCTTTCCATGTGCCCGTAACATTGGCTGAACGGGACTTTCCCACAAATATGATTGTTCTAAAAGGCCAAGATATAGATGTAATTCTAGGCATGAATTGGTTAGCCCAGCACAAAGCTATCCTCAACACTGATCTGAGAACCGTCAGGTTGAGCTATGGCCAGGAAGAGGTTCTCTTGTCCATTCCTGTAGCTACTACAGCTAAACCATTTGGCAGTGTTTATGAAGCTATCATACCGGAAATCCAAGATATTCCGGTAGTATGTGAATTCCCGGACGTCTTTCCGGAAGACCTGCCTGGATTGCCTCTAGAGAGAGATGTAGAATTTGTGATTGAATTAAAGCCTCCGAATGAGTTGGCAGAGCTCAAGACACAATTACAAGATCTACTGGAAAAGGAATTCATCAGACCTAGTTCGTCACCTTGGGGTTGTCCAGCCATCTTTGTCAAGAAGAAGGATCAAACACTTCGGATGTGCGTGGATTACAGACCCCTTAATGAGGTCACCATCAAAAATAATTACCCTCTTCCCCGGATTGATATCTTATTTGATCAGCTTACCGAAGCTCGGGTATTTTCCAAGATTGACCTCAGGTCGGGTTACCATCAGATCTGTATCTGTAACGCCCTGAATTTAGGGGTAGATTTTTTTCTTCTTTTCCCTCACCAAATTCAGGCGTTACCCTTTCCTTTTCCCTTTCTCCACACTAAACCTTGATCTTTTCCAAAGTTATAGCGGGATTCGGCTTGAGATCCCATGTAAGGCAAAACCCTAAAATACTTTACTTTGTGTGATGCACCATGCCGAACCATGCATACTTTTTGATTGTTTGAAAATGTGAATGCATTCATCTAGAGAAAAGTAGATTTTAGAAAAAAAGGAAAATCTTTTCTTTTCTCTCTCCTCCCTCTCCTCCCCGTTTTGGCCCAGCCGCGCCCCCCCTTCCCGCGTGGGCCCCGCGGCGGCCCAGCCGGCCCCCGGCCCAGCTGGACATCCGGCCCAGCCGCCCCCCCTCCTCCCCTTTCCCTCCCCCGCCGTGGGCCGCCCCAGCCGACCCAGCCGACCCCCTCCCTCCCCCTTTGGGCCCAAGCGGCCCAGCCGCCCTTCCCCCCCTCCCCCCAAAAATCCCCCTCCCCGCGGGCCCCGCCCGTCATCCTCTCTCCCTCTCCCCTACCCTAACCGCCGCCGCCGCCCTCTCCCTGCTCGCCCTCTGCTGCCGCCCCGATCCCCTGCTCGCCGCCCTCCCTCGCCGCGGTGAGGCCCTCCCCCTCCCCTCTTCTCCCTCCCCTCCCTCCCCCTCGCGTCCGGCCCCGCCCGGCCGCTCCTCGGCGAGCCGCCCCGCCCCGTCCCCGCGCTCGGCCGCCCCGCCCCGCCTCCGGCGAGCCGTGCCCGTCCCCGCGCTCGGCCGCCCCGCCCCGCCTCCGGCGAGCCGTGCCCGGGCCCGCCTCGGCGAGCCCGCCCCGCCCCGCCCCCGGCCGCCTCGGCCTCGCCCAGCCGCGCCCGGCCCTAGCGCTCCGCCCTGTGCGCGCCGCCCCCGCCCCGGGCCACCTCGGCGAGCCCGTTCCCAACCTCGGTCGTCCCTGCCCCGGCTCAGCCGCCCCGTCCCCGACCTCGGCCGCCCCGCGCCCGCCCCGGCCCGGTCGCCCTCGCCCCGTGCGCGCCGCCCGGCCCCGCCTCGGCCCCCGTTCCGGCCGCGCCGCCCCGTGCCCAGCCTCCACGCCCGGCCGTGCCGCCCCGGTCGTGCCCCCGCCCCGCCCGTGCGCCGTGCTCGCCCGCCCGCCCCGGCGTGCCTTGCTCGCGTCGTGACGGCCCCGGCGCGGTCTCGAGCTTGGCCCAGCGTGCCTATGGCGCGCGGCCTTGAGCTCGGCTAGCGCGGCCCCGACGTGCGCACGGTTAGTTCGCGGCGCGTGCGTGCGGCCTTGCGCGCGTGCTCGCGTAGTGCGCGGTGCCTTGGCACGACTCGTCACGCCCTCGTCTACCCCTAGACGTGCCCGTCTACACCCCCCATATTTTATGCGCGCTAATCACGTTGTTCATGTTAATAAAATAGGAAACTCAATTTAGAAATTGGTTACGTTAATTAATTTATGTAGCTAATCGTCTACCTCATTTAATATTGATCTACTAAAAGTGGTCACGTTTCCATTAGTGCATGTAGCTAATCCTTATTATTGGAGCTAAGTAGAACTAGAGCACGTAACGTTTAGTTATTCGTCTACCCGTAGTGCGCCTCGAGCATAAGCTTTAACCCCTGCGAGACCTTTCCCCATTTCTTTCTAACCAAGGTAAATGCAGTATTGCGTGTCATATTCTATGCATGTTTAATCTACTTGTTCTCTTGTATGGTGTACTGTTGGTTTCCTAATTTCAATGGATGGATGTATGTATGTTTGCAACCGCATAGAGAACGATCCGGTCGAAGAGCCCGAGGAACTCGTAGGAGAAGCCCCTGAGCAGCAGTCGGTTGGTGGAGGCAAGTGTCCCTTGACCTATCTCTGTCCTATTCATTCTTTAATTCACCTCCCGCATTACACGTTTATGCCTAAGGATTGACTAGCCTTGTTATCCATGTCCTTGTTTACCTATTTGGGTTGGATTATTATTGGTTAGCTTTATGCTATTGCTCAACATTAATCAATGAACATGATGAGATTATCTATGATACGCTGTTTTCCCTTCTCTTATTATGATGTTATACTTGTGGTTTTTAAGGGGGCTCGAGCGGTTTCTCGAGTGCCTCTCCGTAAGGACCTGTCCTTTGGATGACCGCCCGGGAAAACAGTGCAACCATGAGGGTGGAATGGGGTGCCCTTAGCTGAATAATTAGAGGATCCGGATTGTAGTTCGCTTCGTCGTCGTGCCGTCAATTGGGCTCGTTGTATGCGGCTCGCTCTGCCAAGGTTGATTTGTCCCTTGGGGAGGAGCGCGGTACATTTAGGAACCCTAACGGGTGGCTATAGCCCCGGGGAATCTTTGTAAAGGCTACGTAGTGAGACCCTGCCTACTCACCTTGGGAGTGTTCAAGGGTCCGTACAACCCGAGGCAAAAAGGGGAATCACGGCTCATGGGTAAAGTGCACAACCTCTGCAGAGTGTTATGAAACTGATATATCAGTCGTGCTCGCGGTTATGAGCGGCCAAGGGAGCTCCAGTGATTAGAGATACTTGATCAGAGATGTATGGTTTATAGGTGGTGATGAGGATGAAGGTTTTGGTTATGACAATGGTGCTGGTCAGTGGTGTTCTTTCCGTTTGGAAAGGGTACATAGGGCTAATAACTTGGGTTAATGTTAAAACCTGGCTTTCTACTAGTAAATAATAATCTGACCTACTAAAAGCAACTGCTTGACTTACCCCCACATAAAGCTAGTCCACTACAGCCAAACAGGACACTTGCTGAGTATGTTGATGTGTACTCACCCTTGCTCTACACACCAAACCCCCCCCCCCCAAGTTGTCCGCATTGCAACCACTGCTCAGGAGAAGACGAAGCCGTGGAAGGAGACTTCCAGGAGTTCCAGGACTACGACGAGTTCTAGGTGTGGGTTAGCGGCAACCCCCCCCCCCCCAGTCGGCTGCGTGTGAGGGCCGCAGTTATCTACGTTTCGTTTTTGCACTTTGATTTATTGTAAAGACTATGTGGATGTCTCAGACATATGATGTAATCGACTATTATTTCCCTTTTTAATACTATTTGAGCACTGTGTGATGATGTCCATGTTATGTAACTACTGTGTACGTGAATTGCTGATGCTGGCACGTACATGGTTCGCATTCGGTTTGCCTTCTAAAACCGGGTGTGACATAGGTGGTATCAAAGCCGTGCTGACTGTAGGGCCGCTAACCTAGAGTAGAATGGTCGTTCTAAGGATTATAGACCTCTATCCCTGCCTTGTCTTTGGTATCCCTTCAAAAGTTGGTCATATCGACCAAAATTTTGTTCTACTTTATATTATACCTTGCCAAAATTTGGGTTTTATTCTAATCCTTCATTTATTTATGATTTATTATTTGCTGGCCATACTAATTCTGTTCTCACTCTTTTGCTTGCGGTGTCTTTTGTAGATGGCTCGTCTTAGACACACTGCACGAAAGTCCGTCATCCCCTTCTTACCCTCCCGCCTTGCTGAGCGTCTGCTTCGCCGTCCCGTGGCCAGACAGTCCAGCCACTTGGAGAGGCTGCACCACCGCCAGCACGAGGAGCAGGAACGTCGACGACAGGAGCAGCAGGGCTCTTCTTTCTCGCTCCAGCAGGAGATAGAGTCGGTGAGGAGCTGCTCCCCCGTGCTTTCCCTAGAGGCGCCCCCTGCACCACCACTGGGCGCCCTAGCCTCTAGAGTAGCTGCTGGGGGAGACCCAGACGACGGAGGTGGCGACGACAGCCCGAGCCACGACACTGACTTTTCTGCTGACCACGAGCCGGAAGGATGGGTTGCTCGACCCGTCACTCGTGACGCTGCTCACGGGTGTCACTTCCACGATGCGCTCGACACCCTGCTACGTCGGGCACTTGACCGGCGTACTTGGTCTATCGAGTATTGCTGTGTGGTCTACCAGCATAGTCGCGGGGTCTACCCGGACTGCTGGGAGGCGACCTGCCTGGTGCGCCGTCCGGAGAACAGTCTCTGGGGTGCTGAGGTCTGCTCGGAGCACTATTCCATCTCTGAGCGGGACTTAGCTGAGGCGGCCATGCAAGATGCCGCACAACGTGTGCTTTCGCACTACTGCTCGGTTCTCGGTGGGGTAGCTGATGGTCTCAACCTGAAGTACTACCCCCACCGTCCATCTGGCAGCACAGGAGGCGTGATTGTCTCACCTGTTGGTGAGGACAATCCTAGGTTGAGCAGCACAGTCAACCTAGCCGCCGTGCTAAACACGGAGCTGGACCATGCGTTAGACGAGCTGAGTAGGGCTCGTGCTGAGATCGCCCTACTGCGGGCTGAGCGCGCGGAGCGTCGTCACCTGGACGATGGTTCCCCTGCTCCCATCGGGACTCAGCACCCATACCGTTCACCTCGGCGTGGACACCAGTCTTATGGCAACCCCGACTGCAAGACCAAGATAAATTTAGAGCCATAGATCGTCAGAGTTGGATCTTGTAATTAATACAAAGATGTATACATAGAAGCTATAGTCTTAGCGTCAGTCTCGCTCTTAGTTAGTCTTAGTTAGACAGGGTAGTTTGCTATATCCTGTGCATTTATGTTTGTCATGATGAACTATGTTTGATTTGGATCTTTGTAACGACTGTCACCAGGATGTGGGTATCCCCTGCATTTTGGTTTACCTGTTATATGTCAATGGAGTTAGCTATTTAGTTGGGAAGCCTTTTATTCCACTTTCCTCTTTATCTGAGAAGCTGTGGTGGTCTGTGTTGGAGATCAGTGAAGATGCTCATCTGTTCAGTGTGGTGGAGAATTCTATACTCTTTTCTTATGCTGCAAGATTTGCAAGGTCAGTTCTGATGTGTGGTTGCATTCTGTAGATGTCAGAAAACAGACGCAGAGGAGGAAGGCGTGCTCAGCAGGAGCAGGCAGCTCCGCAAGATGAGGCGCCCCAGCAGCAGCATCTACCGCCCCCGCCCCCGATGTCCATCGAGCAGATGTTTCTGATGCAGAATCAGGCAGTTCAAGCCATTGGTCAGACTCTGGCCGCCATTCAGCAGCAGCAGCAGGCCCCACCTCAGCCTTAGATGCCCAGGGACAAGCGTGCTGAATTCATGAGAGGTCATCCCCCAACATTCGCTCACTCTTCTGATCCCATGGATGCTGAAGACTGGCCACGCACTGTGGACCGGGAGTTGCATACCACTCAGTGTGATGACAGAGAGAAAGTCCTGTATGGTCCCCGTCTGCTGAGAGGAGTAGCGCAGTCATGGTGGGAGTCTTATCTCGCCACCCACGCCCACCCCGACACCATCACCTGGGAAGAGTATAGAGGTAGCTTTCGTCAGTTCCATGTCCCTGCAGGTCTGATGACAGTGAAGAAGGAGGAGTTCCTGGCTCTTAAGCAAGGGTCATCGTCAGTCAGTGAGTACCGGGACAGGTTTCTGCAGTTGTCTCGCTATGCTCCTGAAGATGTCAACACCGACGCCAAGAGACAGTATCGTTTCCTGAGAGGCTTGGTTGACCCTCTGCAGTATCAGCTGATGAATCATACCTTCCCGACATTCCAGCACCTGATTGATAGAGCAATCATGACAGAGAGGAAGCGTAAAGAGATGGAGGATCGCAAGCGCAAAATCAGTGGACCCCAGCCTGGAAGCAGTAGTCGTCCTCGTTTCTCAAGCAATCAACCTCAGCAGTTCAGGTAGAACCAGCGTCCACCTCAGCAGCATTAGCAGTTCCAAAGGCAGTATCCTCAGCACTAGTATCAGAATTGTCAGAACAATCAGTCAGGAGGAGGTCAGTTTTAGAGGCAGAATCAGCAGGCACCTCGTCTTCCTGCCCCAGCAAGCCAGCAGAACAGTCAGGCAGCACCAGCTCAGGTTGGAAACAGAGCATGTTTCCACTGTGGAGAGCAAGGCCATTGGGTGATGCAATGTCCGAAGAAGGCAGCCCAGCAGCAGTCAGGCCCCAATGCCCTGGCAAAGCAAAATGTGCCTCAGCCAGGAGCAGGCAACTGCTCTCAGCCGCGTTACAATCATGGAAGACTGAACCACTTGGAGGCTGAAGCAGTTCAGGAGACCCCTGGCATGATAGTAGGTATGTTCCCAGTCGACTCTCATATTGCAGAGGTGTTATTTGATACTGGAGCAACACATTCTTTCATTACTGCATCATGGGTAGAAGCACATAATCTTCAAATAACTACCATGTCAACCCCCATTCAAATTGACTCAGCCGGTGGTAGAATTCGAACTGATAGCATTTGTTTGAATGTAAGTGTGGAAATAAGGGGGATAGCGTTTCCCGCCAACCTCATAGTAATGGGTACTCAAGGAATAGATGTCATCCTAGGGATGAATTGGCTAGATAAGTATCAGGCAGTTATCAGTTGTGATAAGAGGACAATCAAGTTGATGTCCCCACTAGGAGAGGATGTGGTGACGGAGTTAGTCCCGCCTAAGCCGAAGAAAGGAAGTTGTCATCAGATGTCTGTCGATAGCAGGGAAGCAGACCCAACTGGGAGCATCAAAGTTGTGTCCGAGTTCCCAGATGTGTTTCCAAAGGACCTACCAGGTATGCCACCAGAGCGGAAAGTTGAGTTTGCCATAGAGCTTCTTCCTGGAACTGCCCCCATCTTCAAGAGAGCTTACAGAATATCCGGACCAGAGTTAGTTGAGCTTAAGAAGCAGATTGATGAGCTGTCAGAGAAAGGTTACATCTGGCCAAGCACCTCGCCTTGGGCCGCCCCTGTCCTATTCGTGGAGAAGAAAGATGGCACCAAAAGGATGTGTATCGATTATCGAGCTTTGAATGAGGTCACAATCAAGAACAAGTACCCTTTGCCCAGAATAGAAGATCTGTTCGACCTGTTGAGAGGAGCCAGTGTGTTCTCCAAGATAGATCTGAGGTAGGGTTATCATCAGCTCAGGATTCGACCTTCGGACATTCCGAAGACAGCATTCATTACCAAGTATGGGTTGTATGAGTTCACTGTGATGTCTTTCGGTCTAACCAATGCACTGGCCTTCTTTATGAATCTAATGAATAGTGTATTCATGGACTATATTGACAAGTTTGTGGTGGTATTCATTGATGAAATTCTGATTTATTCTCAAAGCGAAGAAGAGCATGCAGATCATTTGAGGATGGTATTGCAGAGATTGCGAGAGCACCAGATGTATGCAAAGTTGAGCAAGTGTGAGTTCTGGATCAGTGAAGTTCTGTTCTTGGGTCACATAATCAACAAAGAAGGATTGGCTGTGGATCCGAAGAAAGTGGCAGACATTCTGAACTGGAAAGCGCCAACAGATGCTCGAGGAATCAAGAGCTTCATCAGAATGGCTGGATATTATCGGCGATTCATTGAAGGGTTTTCGAAGATTGCGAAACCAATGACAGCTTTGCTAGGCAACAAAGTTGAGTTCAAGTGGACCTAGAAATGTCAAGAGGCCTTCGAAGCGCTGAAAGAGAAGTTGACTACAGCGCCTGTCTTAGTCTTGCCTGATGTGCACAAGCCCTTCTCGGTGTATTGTGATGCTTGCTACACTGGTTTGGGATGTGTGTTGATGCAAGAGGGAAGAGTTGTGGCTTACTCGTCCCGACAGCTAAAGGTTCATGAGAAGAATTACCCAATCCATGATCTAGAGTTGGCAGCAGTGGTTCACGCGCTAAAGACATGGAGGCACTACCTGTATGGACAGAAGTGTGATGTTTACATGGACCACAAGAGTCTGAAGTACATATTCACTCAGTCAGAGCTGAATATGAGGTAGCGAAGATGGTTAGAGTTGATCAAAGACTACGAGTTGGAGATCCATTACCATCCAGGCAAAGCGAACGTAGTGGCAGACGCTTTGAGCAGGAAGAGTCAGATCAATGTGATGGTCGCTCATCTGATGCCTTATGAGTTGGCCAAAGAGTTTGACAGGTTGAGTCTCGGATTTCTAAATAATTCGCGAGGAGTCACAATTGAGTTGGAACCTACCCTGGAGCGGGAAATCAAAGAAGCGCAGAAGAATGACGAGAAGATCAGTGAGATCCGGCAACTGATTCTAGATGGCAAAGGCAAAGATTTTCGGGATGATGCAGAAGGTGTGATATGGTTCAAAGACCGCTTGTGTGTTCCCAATGTCCAGTCTATTCGGGAGTTGATTCTCAAGGAAGCTCATGAGACAGCCTATTCGATTCACCCTGGTAGTGAAAAGATGTATCAGGATCTGAAGAAGAAATTCTGGTGGTACGGAATGAAGAGGGAAATCGCAGAGTATGTGGCTATGTGTGATAGTTGTCGGCGGATCAAGGCAGAGCACCAGAGACCAGCTGGATTGTTGCAACCGTTGCAAATCCCTCAATGGAAATGGGATGAAATCGGCATGGATTTCATAGTCGGATTGCCTCGTACTCGAGCCGGCTACGATTCCATTTGGATAGTGGTGGACCGCTTAACCAAGTCAGCCCACTTCATACCTGTCAAGACCAACTACAACAGTGCAGTATTGGCAGAGTTGTACATGTCTCGGATCGTTTGTCTTCATGGTGTGCCAAAGAAGATAGTGTCAGATAGAGGAACGCAGTTCACCTCTCATTTCTAGCAACAGTTGCATGAAGCCTTGGGCACACACCTAAATTTCAGTTCAGCTTATCATCCGCAGACAGATGGTCAGCTGAAAGAACCAATCAAATCCTCGAAGACATGTTGAGAGCCTGTGCGTTGCAAGATCAGTCCGGATGGGACAAGAAATTGCCTTATGCAGAGTTCTCCTATAACAACAGTTACCAGGCCAGTTTGAAGATGTCACCATTTCAAGCGCTCTATGGAAGGAGTTGTAGAACTCCATTGCAATGGGATCAGCCTGGAGAAAAGCAAGTGTTCGGGCCAGACGTTTTTCTTGAAGCTGAAGAGAACATCAAGATGGTTCGAGAGAACCTGAAGATAGCGCAATCAAGGCAGCGAAGCTATGCAGACACAAGAAGAAGAGAGCTGAGTTTCGAAGTCGGAGACTTCGTCTATCTAAAAGTGTCACAGATCAGAGGAGTCAGAAGGTTCAGAGTCAAAGGCAAGCTAGCACCCCGCTTCATCGGTCCGTATCAGATTCTCGCAAAGCGTGGAGAAGTGGCTTATCAGCTCGGTCTGCCAGAAAATTTATCTGCTGTGCATGATGTCTTTCATGTGTCTCAATTGAAGAAGTGCCTGCGTGTGCCGGAAGAGCAGTTGCCAGTGGAAGGTCTTGAAGTCCAAGAGGACTTGACCTACACAGAGAAACCAGCGCAAATCCTTGAGATTGCAGACAGAGTCACCCGAAGGAAGATCATGAGAATGTGCAAAGTCAGATGGAGTCATCACTCTGAGTAAGAAGCAACCTGGGAGCGTGAAGATGATCTGATGGCCAAATACCCTGAGCTCTTTGCTAGCCAACCCTGAATCTTGAGGGCGAGATTCTTTTAAGGGGGATCGGTTTGTAACGCCCTGAATTTGGGGGTAGATTTTTTTCTTCTTTTCCCTCAGCAAATTCAGGCGTTACCCTTTCCTCTTCCCTTTCTCCTCACTAAACCTTGATCTTTTCCAAAGTTATAGCGGGATTCGGCTCGAGATCCCATGTAAAGCAAAACCCTAAAATACTTTACTTTGTGTGATGCACCATGCCGAACCATGCATACTTTTTGATTGTTTGAAAATGTGAATGCATTCATCTAGAGAAAAGTAGATTTTAGAAAAAAGGAAAATCTTTTCTTTTCTCTCTCCTCCCTCTCCTCCCCGTTTTGGCCCAGCCGCGCCCCCCCCCCCTTCCCGCGTGGGCCCCGCGGCGGCCCAGCCGACCCCGGCTCAGCCGTGCCCCCTCCTCCCCTTTCCCTCCCCCGCCGTGGGCCGCCCCAGCCGGCCCAGCCGACCCCCTCCCTCCCCCTTTGGGCCCAAGCGGCCCAGCCGCCCTTTCCCCCCTCCCCCCAAAAATCCCCCTCCCCACGGGCCCCGCCCGTCATCCTCTCTCCCTCTCCCCTACCCTAACCGCCGCCGCCGCCCTCTCCCTGCTCGCCGCCCTCCCTCGCCGCGGTGAGGCCCCTCCCCCTCCCCTCTTCTCCCTCCCCTCCCTCCCCCTCGCATCCGGCCCCGCCCGGCTGCTCCCCGGCGAGCCGCCCCGCCCCATCCCCGCGCTCGGCCGCCCCCGGTCGCCCCGCGCCGCCTCAGGCGAGCCGCGCCTGGCCCCGCCCCGGCGAGCCCGCCCCTCCCCGCCCCCGGGCGCCTCGGCGAGCCTGCCCCAGCCTCGCCCAGCCGCGCTCGGCCCCGGCGCTCCGCCCCGTGCGCGCCGCCCCCGCCCCCGGCCGCCTCGGCGAGCCCGTCCCCGACCTCGACCGTCCCCGCCCCGGCTCGGCCGCCCCCGCCCCGGCTCGGCCGCCCCGCGCCCGCCCTGGCCCGGCCGCGCCCGCCTCGGCTCCGGCCATGGCACCGCTGCCCCGGCCCCGGTCGCCCTCGCCCCGTGCGCGCCGCCCGGCCCCGCCTCGGCCCCGGCCGCTCCGCCCCGTGCCCGGCCCCCGCGCCCGGCCGTGCCGCCCCGGCCGTGCCCCCGCCCCGCCCGTGCGCCGTGCTCGCCCGCCCGCCCCAGCGTGCCTTGCTCGCGTCGTGACGGCCCCGGCGCGGTCTCGAGCTCGGTCCAGCGTGCCTATGGCACGCGGCCTTGAGCTCGGCTTGCGCGCGGCCCCGACATGCGCACGGTTAGTTCGCGGCACGTGCGTGCGGCCTTGCGCGCGTGCTCGTGTAGTGCGCGGTGCCTTGGCACGACTCGTCACACCCTCGTCTACCCCTAGACGTGCCCGTCTACCCACCCCCATATTTTGTGCGCGCTAATCACGTTGTTCATGTTAATAAAATAGGAAACTCAATTTAGAAATTGGTTATGTTAATTAATTTATGTAGCTAATCGTCTACCTCATTTAATATTGATCTACTAAAAGTGGTCACGTTTCCATTAGTGCATGTAGCTAATCCTTATTATTGGAGCTAAGTAGAACTAGAGCACGTAACATTTAGTTATTCGTCTACCCGTAGTGCGCCTCGAGCATAAGCTTTAACCCCTGCGAGACCTTTCCCCAATTCTTTCTAACCAAGGTAAATGCAGTATCACGTGTCATATTCTATGCATGTTTAATCTACTTGTTCTCTTGTATGGTGTACTGTTGGTTTCCTAATTTTAATGGATGGATGTATGTATGTTTGCAACCGCATAGAGAACGATCCGGTCGAAGAGCCCGAGGAACTCGCAGGAGAAGCCCCTGAGCAGCAGTCGGTTGGTGGAGGCAAGTGTCCCTTGACCTATCTCTGTCCTATTCATTCTTTAATTCACCTCCCGCATTACACGTTTATGCCTAAGGATTGACTAGCCTTGTTATCCATGTCCTTGTTTACCTATTTGGGTTGGATTATTATTGGTTAGCTTTATGCTATTGCTCAACATTAATCAATGAACATGATGAGATTATCTATGATACGCTGTTTTCCCTTCTCTTATTATGATGTTATACTTGTGGTTTTTAACGGGGCTCGAGCGGTTTCTCGAGTGCCTCTCCGTAAGGACCTGTTCTTTGGATGACCGCCCGGGAAAACAGTGCAACCATGAGGGTGGAATGGGGTGCCCTTAGCTGAATAATTAGAGGATTCGGGGTGTAGTTCGCTTCGCCGTCGTGCCGTCAATGGGGCTCGGTGTATGCGGCTCGCTCTGCCAAGGTTGATTTGTCCCTTGGGGAGGAGTGCGGTACATTTAGGAAACCTAACAGGCGGCTACAGCCCCGGGGAATCTTTGTAAAGGCTACGTAGTGAGCACCTGCCTACTCACCTTGGGAGTGTTCAAGTGTCCATACAACCTGAGGCAAAAACGGGAATCACGGCTCATGGGTAAAGTGCACAACCTCTGCAGAGTGTTATGAAACTGATATATCAGCCGTGCTCGCGGTTATGAGCGGCCAAGGGAGCTCCAGTGATTAGAGATACTTGATCAGAGATGTATGGTTTATAGGTGGTGATGAGGATGAAGGTTTTGGTTATGACAATGGTGCTGGTCAGTGGTGTTCTTTCCGTTTGGAAAGGGTACATAGGGCTAATAACTTGGGTTAATGTTAAAACCTGGCTTTCTACTAGTAAATAATAATCTGACCAACTAAAAGCAACTGCTTGACTTACCCCCACATAAAGCTATTCCACTACAGCCAAACAGGACACTTGCTGAGTATGTTAATGTGTACTCACCCTTGCTCTACACACCAAACCCCCCCAGGTTGTCCGCATTGCAACCACTGCTCAGGAGAAGACGAAGCCGTGGAAGGAGACTTCCAGGAGTTCCAGGACTACGACGAGTTCTAGGTGTGGGTTAGCGGCAACCCCCCCAGTCGGCTGCCTGTGAGGGCCGCAGTTATCTACGTTTCGTTTTCGCACTTTGATTTATTGTAAAGACTATGTGGATGTCTCAGACATATGATGTAATCGACTATTATTTCCCTTTTTAATACTATTTGAGCACTGTGTGATGATGTCCATGTTATGTAACTGCTGTGTACGTGAATTGCTGATCCTGACACGTACATGGTTCGCATTCGATTTGCCTTCTAAAACCGGGTGTGACAGTATCCGACCCGAAGATATACCCAAGACCGCATTCACTATGCGGTATGGATTATTCGAATATCTGGTTATGTCTTTCGGATGAACAAATGCTCCTGCCCACTTCACCTCTCTGATGAACTCGGTATTCATGCCCGAGTTGGACAAATTTGTGGTGGTTTTCATTGATGACATCTTGATTTATTCCAAGAATGAAGAGGAGCATGCTCGGCATCTGCGGATTGTGTTAATGCGCTTAAGGGAGCATCTACTATATGCTAAATTCAGTAAATGCGCATTTTGGCTGGAGGAAATTCAATTTCTGGGACACGTATTGTCTGCCAAGGGGATTGCGGTTGATCCCAACAAGGTCAAGGATATTTTGGAGTGGAAACCACCAACCACTGTACATCAAGTCCGAAGTTTCCTTGGACTAGCTGGTTATTACCGCCGATTTATTCCAGATTTTTCCAAGCTTGTGAAGCCAATCACAAGTTTATTGAAGAACGATACAAAATTTAACTGGTCTTCAAGATGCGATGAAGCCTTTGTGCAGCTGAAGGTGTTATTGACCACTGCCCCGGTATTAGCTCAACCGGACATTGAAAAGCCTTTGGATGTGTATTGTGACGCATCAGGCAGTGGTTTAGGTTGTGTCTTGATGCAAGAAGGCCGAGTTGTAGCATACGCCTCAAGACATTTGCGCTGGCATGAGGAACATTATCCAACTCATGACCTGGAATTAGCTGCTGTGGTTCATGCCCTAAAAATATGGCGTCATTATCTGTTGGGGAATATCTATCATACCTATATAGATCATAAAAGCTTGAAGTACATCTTTACCCAGTCAGAGCTGAATATGAGGCAGAGGAGATGGCTTGAGCTGATTAAGGATTATGAATTGGAAATTCACTATCACCCAGGCAAAGCTAATGTAGTGGCAGATGCACTCAGCCGCAAGGCTTCCTGTCATTGTCTTATGATGAAGACTTCTAACATTACATTATGCCAAGAAATGGAGAACTTGAACCTGGGAATGATTCAACGTGGAACTTTAAATCACTTGAAGCTTGAGTTGGTTCTTCTGAGAATAATTGATGCCCAAAGAAATAATGAGGGTATGAAACACATTCATGAGAAAATAGAGGACGGTAAGGCAAACTGTTTCAGAAAAGATGATCTAGGCATTGTATGGTTTAACAACCGCATAGTTGTGCCCAAGAATGATGAAGTCCGCTAGCAAATTTTAGATGAAGCACATCTTAGTCGCTATTCTATTCATCCCGAAAGCACTAAGATGTATCATAATCTAAAGCAGCATTATTGGTGGATGAAGATGAAGATTGAAATTGCACGCTATGTGGCGAGATGCGACACTTGCAGACGTGTCAAGGCCATACATATGAAAACTGCTGGTCCATTGCAATCTTTACCGATTCCGACTTGGAAAAGGGAGGACATAAGCATGGACTTTATTGTGGGATTACCCAGGACAAAAAAAGGATTTGACTCTATTTGGGTTATAATTGATCGGCTTACAAAAATCGCTCATTTTCTGCCAGTCAAGACATATTACCCAGTCATCACTTATGCCCAGATGTATATTGCTCACATCCTTAGTTTGCACGGTGTTCCCAAGACAATAGTGTTGGATCGTGGAACTCAATTTGTATCCAAATTTTGGGAAGAACTTCACAAATCCTTGGGTACTAAGTTGCTCCATAGTTCGGCCTATCATCCTCAAACTAGTGGGCAAACTGGGAGAGTAAATCAAATACTTGATGATATGTTGCGAGCATGTGTTCTGGAATTCCCACAGAAATGGGATGACTGCTTACCATTAGCGGAGTTCTCATTCAATAATAGCTATCAAGAGAGCATCAAAATGGCACACTTTGAAGCTTTGTATGGACGACGGTGTCGTACTCCGTTAAACTGGTCTGAACGAGGAGAAAGATGGTTTTTCAGGCCTGATATGGTAAAAGAAACAGAAGAGAAGGTTCAACGAATAATGCATAATTTGAAAGAGGCCCTAGCTCGCCAAAAGAGTTATGCAGACAAACGATGCCAACCCTTGTACTTTCAAGTTGAAGATTATGTCTACCTGAAAGTCTCACTAATGAAGGGTGTATCTTGTTTCGGGGTAAAAGGAAAACTTGCACCCCAGTACATGGGTCATTTTCCTATCCTTGAAAGATATGGACCAGTGGCATACCGACTCCAATTACCCGAAACATTGTCTGCAATACACAATATGTTCCACGTATCCCAATTGAAGAAGTGTCTTCGGGTTCTAGATCGAACCGTTGAAGTGACGGATGTTGCCTTAGAACCAGAATTGACGTATTCAGAACGTCCTATTCAAGTCTTGGATCAAAAGGACGGGATTACCCAAAGGAGGACTCTCAAGTTTTATAATTTACAATGGAACCAACACACGAAAGATGAAGCTACATGGGAAACTCAAGACATTTTAGAAAAGAATTCCCCATGCTTTTTAGCTTCATGTAAATTGTGAGATATGTACACTTGTTGTAATAGAGAAATAAACTCCATGCCACCCCTGCTTTGTACAAGTAATAAGGAAATAAAAATATGACACATTTCCTTTTCCATTACTTGCCCTAGGACTTTTAAATCTCGGGACGAGATTCTTTTATAGGAGGAAAGATGTAACACCCCTGGTGTTACTATCACTAAAACTTGAGCATAACATCATGAGCATTAGCATATCATGTGTTTGTTACACTTAGAGTGCATTAACTAGGCAAAAATTTCAAACAAGTTGTATTGATGTGACTAGTTATGGGCGAAACCCTAAGAGTTCGGTACCTAACCCTAAACCAGGCTTAGGAGGGATAATAAAGCCCAAGCATGAGAAAACTTCAAAAATCATGAGAAATACTCATAAGATATCACCATTAATGGACTTAAGTGACACTCAAACCCTAGAAGTGCCAGAACCCTAAAAAGGACCCACAACAGCAAAACTGAATACTCCCGTCGGCCATAATAATTCCCGTCGGTTTTTAGGGTTGCCGACGGGAGTTAATTAACTACCGTCGGCCATAACGAAGCCGACGGGAGATAAAATAACTCCCGTCGGTTTTTAGGGCTGCCGACGGGAGTTAATTAACTACCGTCGGCCGTAACGAAGCCGACGGGAGGTAAAAATAACTCCCGTCGGTTAGTCCGGAGGCCGACGGGAGATGCAGTAGCTCCCGTCGGCTTCGTTACGGCCGACGGGGTTTAGGGCGGGCCCGGCTGAAACGCGCGCGCCGACTCGCCCAGTCTGTATTCGTCGCGCGCGCGGTTACGCATCCCGCCGCCGATCGCCGAGCCTGCGCCGCTGCCGCCCGAGCCTGCGCCGAGCCTGCGCCGAGCCTGCGCCGCCGTTCTCCTCCCCGCCGCCGTTCTCCTCCCCGCCGCCGCCGCCGTTCTCCTGCGCCGCCCGAGCGCCCGAGCCTGCGCCGCCGCCGCCGTTCTCCTCCCCGCCCGAGCGCCGCCAGCGCCTACGCCGCCGCCGCCGACCCCGCCGCGCCCGTCCCGTCCTCCGCCGCGGCTTGCCGACGCCGCTGCCCCCGCCCGTCCCCTCCACCGACGCCGCTGCAACCTCCACTGAGACAGTAAGATTGAAATCATTTAAAATTATATCATTGCGATATATTTATATTTATATCGAAAATATGTTTATTCCCGTCGGTTGGTTGATTGTATTGATTAAGCCGACGGGAGTTAACTACGTTGTGGTAGTTTGATTAGTATGATACACTGTTTATTTTCCTAGAGTTTTAGGGTTAAGTGCGCAGACCAGTAGTTAACCCTAGGCGTCACCCGTTCCGGAAGCATGCACATGCATCACATTTATTCATATGTTTGGGCCTAATGCACCTAGACAATCTATGGATGCATAGATTGTATAGTTTCATTCGGTCCAAACACAAGATTACTTGTGATGTGCGTGGTTCCGGGATTGTCCACGTATTTGGACAGCCGGAGAATGGGTGTGGCCGCATGTGATTCGTGCACGTGTCCGTTGGTCCGAACGAGATTTCAGCAGCATAACCCAGTTGTTCTCCGTCGCACCATGATAGGCGTGTGTTCGGAGAACAGCGGGGTTATGCTGCCGAAATTTCGTTCGGACCATCGGGCACGTCACGAGTCGCATGCGGCCGCCTCCATTCTCGGGTGGGTTTATGTCCTTTCCTATAGTAGGGTTATCACCTAAGCCACGTGCATTGCTCTTATATGCTGAATTTTTGGTTGGTGGTTTACACAACAGCAAAACTGAGCCATCCTAGTCCACAAACATGGAAGATGACCGTGAGTGGATGTATGCTGGTTGGAAGAAGGGCGGATGTCACACAAAGGAATGGTTTCAGAAGACAGAAAAGTTTTTAGAGAACGCTCGTAGAGAGTCAACCCACGCTGTGGTTAGGTGCCCATGCACCAAATGTGGGAACATCCAGTCACATGACAAGAGAACTGTGGCACTACACCTTTGCAGTCATGGGTATGTTCAAGGTTATAAGGTTTGGGATAACCACGGCGAGTCACGGAGTATAGTATCAGCACAGATGGAGGTGGATGACGGTGAAAACGTTGATCGATTGGATCATATGTTAGAAGATATGCAGGCAGAGTTTGTCAACAATCCTGAAGATCCGCCTAAAAAAGAGGTTGAAGAGTTGTTCAAACTCCTCCAAGACTTAGAAATGCCTCTGCATGGACACACAACGGTTACCATCCTCCAGTTCGTGACCCGTCTAATGAGCATAAAGTCAAAGTTTGGTTGCTAAGCCAAATGTTATAAGGCGATTTTGGACTTGTTTAGTGATGTCCTTCCTGCCGATCATAAGGTGCCTAAAGACATTTACCGGTCAAAGAAGCTGCTAAAGGCTTTGGGAATGCCATATGAGAAGATCGATATATGCCCGTCCAACTGCATGATATATTGGCGCGATCGTGCGAAACTAGAGAAATGCTTGAAATGTGGCCTGTCGAGGTACATAGAGGTGGTAAACGAAGAAGGGGAGAAGGTGACAACAAAGAGGGCACATAAGCAGCTTCGCTGGATGCGTCTCACTCCAAGACTGAAACGTCTGTTCTTGGCTAGTAGAATTGCGAGCCGCATGAGCTGGCGCAAGAATCGTAAGCCCCCGAAGGATGGGGTAATGCAGCATCCGTGTGATAGCGACGCATGGAAGGCCCTAGACAGCTTCGATATAGAATTTGCTAGTGAAGAGAGGAATGTTCGTATTGGGCTGGCGACAGATGGTTTCACGCCTTTCAGTATGACCGCAGCGTCTTACTCATGTTGGCCTGTCTTTGCCATACCGTACAACCTTCCACCTGAAGATTGCATGAAAGATGAGTTTATGTTCTTAACTCTCATCATACCTGGGAAGGATCATCCCGGCGTAAACCTCAATGTTATGCTTGAGCCATTGATTGAGGAGTTGAAAGAGCTTTGGGAAGGAGTGGAGGCGTATGACAGCTTCATGAAGCAAAAATTCAAACTTCGGGCAGCATATTTGTGGTCCATACATGATTATCTAGCGTATGGGATCTTTGCTGGGTGGAGAGTCAGTGGAAGGCTAGGTTGTCCTATTTGTGGAAAAGAAACAGATTGTTTCTGGCTCGATAAGGGTGGGAAGTTCTGTTACTTCGATTGTCATAGGTCTTTTCTTCCTTTGAACCACCCCTTCAGGCTCCAGGCACACGAGTTCAGGAAGGACACCATTGTCACGAAGGAACCCCCGAAGCGTCGCACCGGGTGGGAAATCACTGAGGAGCTGAGTAATCTAGTGAGAAATGAGGATGGGGATGGGTTTGCAGGTTTCGGGAAGACCCATAACTGGACTCACAAATGTGGCCTTTGGGAGCTCCCTTACATGAGGGCATTGCAGCTCCCGCACAACATCGATGTAATGCACCAAGAGCGTAACATGTGTGAAGCACTATTTAACACCGTCATGGATTTCCCAGATAAAACAAAAGACAATTTCAAGGCCCTAGTGGACTTAGGTAACATATGTAACCGCCCAACTCTCATGCTCAGAGAAAATGGAGGCAAGCCTCGTGCTGAATTTGCCTTGAGACCCAATGAACGAAAAGAAGTGATGAAGTGGATGAAAGATTTAAAATTTCCCGATGGTTATGGTGCGGGGTTCAGAAGATCTGTGAACTTGAAAACAATGAAGATCAATGGGTTGAAGAGTCATGATTACCATATAATGATGGAAAGGCTGACCCCAGTAATGTTGCGTGGTTACATTAACGAGGAAGTGTGGAAAGCGATAGCTGAACTTAGCTATTTCTACAGGCAGCTTTGTGCTAAAGAAATTTTAAAGGAGATGATGCAGAAACTAGAGGAATCGGCACCGGTGCTTCTTTGCAAGCTGGAGAAAATATTCCCGCCTGCGTTCTTCAATCCTATGCAGCATCTTCTTATCCATCTCCCATATGAAGCAAAGGTAGGTGGGCTAGTGTGTTATAGGTGGATGTATCCCATAGAAAGAATGTTGAAAAAACTGAAATCAATGGTGGGTAACAAGGCAAAGGTTGAAGGTTGTATAGCAGAGGAGTTCAAATTTAAGGAGATAGCTTTCCTCACAAGTGGTTACTTGACTGAAGACCACAATGTATTTGCCCATACGAAGAGGTACCATGAAGATGAAACGGTGCATCCGTGCAGTCACATTAGCATATTTCAATGGAACGGCAAGGCTGTTGGTCCACCAGTGGCATATGAATTCAGTGAGAACGAACGGAAATCTGCTTTGCTCTACATGTGGTCAAATATAGAAGAGGCTGAGAAATTCTTCAGGTAATAGTTTACTAGGCTTAAAGGAATTGTATATTCAATGTTTAGGAAACACAATGTTTTCTTACTCTCGTTCTTTTTTAGCGAGTTCGATAAAGAAAACTGGAGGTCTTCTCGTAACCGTCAACCAACGGCGAAACAGCTAGACAACTTGCGTCTAAATGGATTGCACGGGGGACCTAATTTTATCTCCTGGATCCGAGACCATGTAAGCCTTGTATTCTTTGTCCTCATACATCGTGTATAGGTATGACAATTGTAACACTTTTTCATTTATTGACTGTCAGTTCGGGAATGTACCGGATGACTCACAAATGTGTCCTGTGGGATCTCCTTCACATGAGGGCATTGATTCTCCCGCACGTCGGCGTAGTGTCCATAAGGACCTGCGTCAGCTTTCTATTGGTAGTGTGATAGTGAAGAGTTATGGCCGTTACGACGTAAACGGGTTTCGCTTCCGTACAACCAAATTTGAAGCTTCCCATCCTTTAGCAGCTACGAAAAATAACGGAGTCGTAATCCGGGCTGAAGATATGGAAAGGCACGAATCCGAGTATTACGGAATCATAAACAATATACTCGAGTGCCAATTTGTAGGGAACAAGGATCTGAGGGTGGTGTTTTTTGACTGTACATGGTTTGACCCGAAGCATTATAGAACCGAATTTGGAATGGCGCAGGTTAAACGCAAGCAAATACTTCAAGGGGCCGATAGATATGTCCTTGCTCATCAGGTGGAGCAGGTATATTACTCGTCATATCCATGCCCTAAGTTGAGCGCTTGGTGGGTCGTATACAAAACCTACCCCCGTGATCGGTTGTCCACTCCTGTTCCCGATGATTACAATCGTGAGGCTCAACAAGCTGACATGGTATTCCAAGAAGATGAGTTGCCATCCTCATTTGATATAGACCCTGCTCCTACATTGGATTGTTTAGTTGGAGACCTCAATGATATATCATTGCCACAGAAAAGGAAACGAAATGATAAGTAACAAGTTAAGTTTATTTCCATATGAATGTTTATTTGTTTAATGTTGGTTTATTTTGCACCGTTTGTTTATTTATTTACATTACTCAGTACTAATAAAAACTTTCAATTGCTGCAGGATGCCTAAAAAGTTTAAGCAGGTGGTGAAGGGGTTCAGGGACTCCCTTTTCCGAGGGAGTTCCTTGAGCGCTAGTAAGAAGGAGCAGCTCTACAGAAGCCTACACCCAGAGTTACAGGGCCAGCCCTTGGGGTTTCAGAGAGGCGATGTAAGAATCATTGTATTGTTGCTTTTAATTTGTGTAAGACTTTAACGCGTGAATGTGACACTTGAGTTACTTATTTGCAGGATGAGGATGAGGATCAGGATGAGGATGAGGATGAGGATGAGGATGAGGATCAGGATCAGGATCAGGATCAGGATCAGGATCAGGATCAGGATGAGGATGAGGATGAGGATCAGGATCAGGATGAGGATGAGGATGAGGATGAGGATGAGGATGAGGATGAGGATGAGGTTGAGGGTGGAGGTGAGGAGGCTGAGGCAGGAGGTGAGCAGGGAGAGGGTGGAGGTGGAGATGAGACTGAGGCTGAGGCAGGAGGTGCGGCTGCGGGTGGAGATGAGGCTGAGGCAGCTCCAGCAAGGCATCCACGTAAGTTTAGAAGGCCCCATGCCGTACAACCTCCACCTGTTCCGAGCTCCGAGACGGGGAAGACAGTGATCTCCCCCGTCGGAGATAGGTAAGTGCTGTATCTTGTGATTTGAATCAGCTGTATTCATCAAATGTAAGCATGTTTGATGCTTGCCTGTCTTTTTGTAGGGAGTGGTTGGACTACTCTTTCACCGGCCAGGGTCGTCAAAAGCAGGTGAACTCTGTGTTGAGTTCGCTCCTGAAGTTTCACTACCCTGGACTGGTGAAGACGTCCGACGATGCAGACGCTGCGCCGGTCCTCGTCTCATGTTGGGACGATTACAAGCTGAAGGTCGATGTCACTTATGGCGATGCCCAGGGGCTTGTTCGCGCTGACTTCTGGGTACGTAATCTTGTGTGTGTTATATGGAAGCAATCATTAAAAAGTTAGATAACATTGCATTCTTTTTGTAGGCACGTTTTCGGTTGGCCGACAGGGATGACGCGAACCACGCCGAGAAGGTGTTTCAAGTAAATGCCTATCGGTTGGTGAAGGAGGCCCTGTACGAGGCAAGGATTCAGGCCACGTGCATGTATTATCAACAAATTTTAGGGCAAAAGATGAACAAGAAGACAGGGGCCTCGAGTATATACCTTCGCGAGGAAGAGTATCGTAAGGTTATATTTCAATCCTTTCCTTTGTGTTTGTTTCATTTGAATAGGTACTGATATATGTTTGTTTTTATGAAGGTGGTGGTTCCGTGGATGTCTAACCGGCCAGAGGCCTACGCAGCTTGGTGTGGGGTATGGGCTTCTGAAGCCTTCCAACAGAAGTCAAAAAGTCACAGGGACAATCGAGGCACCATGCCGAACCACACCTTCGGTGGCGACAACTTCACGCGAAAGGCGAAACGCCTGGTAAGAAAACTAACAAATATGTTGAGATGTCATATATTCTTTTATTGTACTAACTCTGTGTTGTAGGAAGCTCAATTAGGTCGCGAGCCGACTCCCATCGAGGTGTGGGAAGCTGGCCATAGGGGAAGCGACCCTTCCAACCCTTTGTGCAGCCAGACACAAAGGGAGCGTCTGGTGAGCTGTTGTCCTCAATATTCGGTTAATGCTCGCAACGTACTAACTAAGGTTATATAATCGATACAGGCGGCATATGCGGAAGAGATGAAGGACCGTCACGGAGAAGACTGCGATTGGAGGACCATGCCGATCGATGCTCAAGCCGTGCATAAATCCGGTGGAGGAAAGGCACATGGACGGTGAGATGTTACATTACATGCCATTTATATAGTGACATGAGCATATGCCTTAATTAATCTTTCTTTGACAACAATTGTAGATTCTCTCTCTTTGATGGAATGATCAACACGACGGATTTTAGAGCGTCTCGGCGGTCGGCATCTGGGTCCGGAAGCTCCGGTCGTAGCTCTCGTCGGCTCACTGAGCAAGAGCTTGAGATCGTGAGGCTGCGTGAGGAGAACCGTCAGCGCGATGAGCAGTTGAGGGCTCAAACTGAGCAGTTGAGGGCTCAAAGTGAGTACTATGCCTCAGTCCACGCGCAGCAACAACAGATGATTCAAGTAAGCCCATTGCATTATTACTGTTTATTCATTGCTTTACACATCCAATGCGTACTACTAATATGCTTGGTCAATAGTTACTAGCTCAGCAGCAGGGCATTCCGTACGTGGCCCCTCCGCCTCCGCCGCAATGGACGTTCGTCCCTATGGGCCCTCCTCCACCTCCGGTAAGAAATTCTATGTCCATTCTCTAGTTACATAGTAAAAACGACGACTTGTGCCGCACTGCACTCACATGAATATGTATTATTCTTGTATTCAACAGGGACTTGTGCCGCAGCAGCCTCAGTTTAGCACACCGCCGGCACAGCTACCTGCCCCTGGAGCACAGGTTTGTATTCTAACTCTATAGCTATCGCCGACAGTTCAGCAGTTAATATGTACGATTTCTGACAAATTGCATTCTCGCTCCATAGGACAATCAGGAAGGAAGTGGAACGATGGATGGCTTCGTCAACTCCCTATTCGCGTACCCAACTCCGGACGGAGGCAGCGGCCAAAGCTCCAACAACCCTAGCCGCCGCGGTTCGTGAATGTGCTTCGATCTCTACCTTTTCAGTAATGAACACTTCGATCTCTACCTTTTCAGTAATGGACAGTTCTTTTGTGGATGAACACTTATGTGGATGAACACTTCTTATGTGTATGAATGTTCTTATATATATATGTGTGTGGATGGATGTGATTGATGTGTGTGGATGGATGTGATTGATGTGTGAATGTGCATGATGATATTGTGTATATTTTCTGTGCCATTGATCATAAATATGGGGTTTTTGGGGGGGGGTGACAGTTTAACTCCCGTCGGCTTTGCAAAGCCGACGGGAGTTGTCCTGGTACTGTCCAGGATAACTCCCGTCGGCTTAGCCAAGCCGACGGCAGTTGTCGCTCCCCCGTCCCGGCAACCAGGGCTGACGTGGCGGACACATAACTCCCGTCGGCTACCTAAGGCCGACGGGAGTTAATTGCCCGCCACGTCAGCCCTGGGCCGGGGAGCGACAACCGCCGTCGGCTACCTAGGGCCGACGGGAGTTAATTATCTCCCGTCGGCCCCGACGGGAGTTAATGTAATCCCCGTCGGGTAGCTCCTGTCGGCCGGGTACCGACGGGATTTACTCTAAAACCGACGGGAATAGCTAAATCCCGTCGGTTTTAGAGTAAATCCCGTCGGTACCCGGCCGACGGGAATATCCTGGATTGCTGTTGTGACCACTGAAAACCCTAAGTTGAAACCCTAGGGGGGTTATATGTAAATGTTGCACACTTTTGGACCCAAGTGCAAAAACCAAGGTATTAGGGCACCTCTAATCATATGGTTTACATATTTGAGGGTTTACAAATCAAACCATGAGATTTGGGCTTATTTGCAAAAAAAAACCACTCTATGTGTCTCATGTGTCTAAGTCCAAAACCAGTTGATTGAGGCTGACTTTGGGGCCTTATATCTCAGGATTCTTGAAGTTTTTGCTCAAAGTCAATATAGCAAAGTTGTAGAGCTATCATAGAAGAATAAGTTTGATTAAGTGACTAAGCACTGGTGCTGAATGGAAATTAGAGTAAAATAAGCACAAAGTTGGGCTGTCAGTCAATTTTTAAAACTGAAACATAGCCACCAGTGCCACTGGCCGAACTTTAGGATCAAGTTTGAGTAGGATTTAGTGCTCGATTAAGGATAGTTGCTATAGTCGAATTGAAGATGGATTGTTGAGCTACAAACTTGTTACAGAAAGATCAACACATTCTTGTAACACCCCAAGTGTTACCATGGCTATGGCACCTCTCTGCACTAATGACTGTCATCACATGTGGAAGGATCTTAAGGAGAAGAGCATAAAAATCTTGGAGACCATGTATTAACCAAGAATGTTCATGACCTAAAAGCATTACTCAAGCTTTTGTGCACTTACCACCTTGGGCAAGAAGGGAGTAAACCCTGGACCTCTCTTGGACCCCTATCTCCTAAAACCAGGGTTGAAGGGGGAGAAGAGATTAAGCAATGTGCAAACCATGACCTAACCTTTGGCAAAAGTTAAGTAACATATTAATCAACAAATATAGAGAGGAAACATTGCAAAAGAAACCCTTAAGAAACCCCAAATCCCTTCCCTAAGTAGAGAAAGAGCTAGAGCTCTCTAATTCTCTCTAAGTCAAAAACTACACCTATTCTAAAGATCCACCGTGTTCACCTTGAAGATGGCACCAAAACCACCTAAGTTCTATACCAAAAATGTGGCATACCACCTAAGGCACCCCCTAGAAAAAGTTGAGACCGAGCCCTTGACGTTTGACATGTCTTGGCATCACTTTTGTCGCGCAGCGGACAGGGAGACAAGCCAGATTTGGCGTCCGCATATCTTCTGACCTAGGGCTTATCTTCCCTTGGAACTCACATACAAGAGATAGCAATAGGTGCTAGGAAGAGGTCTGCACCGGATTTTTGCCAAGATTCGCACGTATGCGATCTCAGCAAGCTTTTGAACATGGGTAGAAGAACACCTCCACGTGTTCGACGCGCCCTGCGCGCGCCAGAGCACGCCCGCACCCGACCCCGCGTACCCCGCACCGCACTGCGCTGCGCCTGTGTCCCCTGCTCATGCCCACGCCTATAAAGCCCCCTCAGGCATCGACCGTACTCATCCGCGCACACTCGACCTCACCGGAGCCCAAACCCACCGGCGTTTGCCCGTGCACGGCGTGTCCGCGGCCGCCCGATCTCCCTGCCACCGTAGACCGGCCAGCCAAGCCTTTCCCAACCCTGTCTGACCCTCGGAGAAGACTGAGCACACCTCGGTGAAGCTCCCCGAGCGAGGAATCGGAGTTTGCTTCGTCGGAGAGGCCAGTCCACGGTCGCTGGACTCCACCCGACCGCCGGCGAGCGTAGACCGGGTAATCCTCTGCGCCATTCTTCGATTCCTTGTGCACACGGCCTCTACATCACCCCGTGAAGCTCACCGTGCCATTGGATTGAACCAGGCCGCCGTGGTTTGGCCGGCACACCCGCCGCCGACGAGAACACCCGCCTCCGTACGTGGACCGAGCGATTCCGGCCATCCCCGCCGTCGAGCCGTACACCGTTGTGACCGCCAGAGCCTCCCGGAGCTAACCCCGCCCCTCGCCGGACCTCTCTCGCCGCCGGTAAGCCGCGCCGCCCTTTTCTTTCCCGCGGGTACTGTTTGCATTGGGGGAGGGACCTCGGGGAAGAAGAAAGAAAGGTCGGGGGGATTTTTGAACTGTCAGTGACTCAGAGAAATAGTAGCGCGGGGGTATAACTGAGAGAGTTGGTTTGGAAATAACCTGAGGACTTCGGTGCAAAATGGTTTTCCAGGAAACCTTTAAGTAAATCTGATTTAAAATTGAAACAGCACTTGAATAATTCATATCTTCTGTTTTATTCACCCAAATTGAGTCAAACCAATTTTGTCAGATCTTAAATAATATAAACTACTGAAGAAAAATATAAAACCCCTATGTGCTACAGAAAACTTTGGGGTTCTAAATTAAATACTGATTGGGCCAAAAGCTAAATAATAGGGAGAAAAATAGTTGCACTATTTAACTGAGGGTAAGAAAAATTGGAGAAGTACATGACCACCTACTGACCTATTTAAAAATGCTAAACCCCTCTGTACACCCCATTAAGGTAGAGTTTGCCATTTAATTCACCTTATGCTTAAAGTTAAGAAAAATAGGAAAGGTGATTTAAATAAGAAACCAGGGAGCACCCATATTTTTGTTAGTCTATTTATTCAGTATAGTTTACTAGAAAAATTTATTATACCTTGGTTTAGTATAAAATAAATGGGATACCTTTTATTTTAAGAAAACAAAGAAAACTTAGAAAAACCCTAGAAAAATAACCCCAAGGTAAAAACACCCCAAACCTTGGGATAACAAATGTTTTATTATTATGAACATAGGAAAAATTCAAAATTTGTTGTTTGATATTTTTCAAATAACAAGTTAGTTATAAGCACCTTTTTGGCATAAAACTTTATAAAATCACAACTAAATAACCACCAATTAACTTTCTGTGAGTTTTGGCACAGAGGCTTATCATTACTGTTAGATGCCAACAAAAATAACCCTTAGGGCAGAACCTACCCCTAGTTAAGAGTTGTAGTGTAAAGTGGCCCATTCACACAACTTTTGTTATTTTTGTCTATAGCATAACCTTTTTATTTTGGACCTCAAACTCCTAGAACAGACTATATTGACCAATGACAAGCCACTGTAACTTTTACCAGATTTTTGAAAATTTTGAAATCACTGTTGTAGTTCAAACCCACACTAAAATTCATAAATAGAAAATAAAGGGGAAAAGGAAATGATGGAAATTAGTGTGCCCCTAAAACCCTTTGTAAATTGTCCACTGAAGTATATAAGGGGAATTACAATCCACTATGCTTATCCTTAACAAAACCTAAAACTTAGAATGATAAGCGTAAACTACTAAAAGCCACGTATGACCGAGAAACCCTATGTTATGAACTAACTTAGTTTTCCTTCCATTAGCATAAAGTTGTTAAATCCTGCATAATCATGACACACATATTCATTGCATTCGATAGATTGCAACCTCGCTGACGGAGAGTACGTCCTCGTGCCGGAGCAAGGAGCTGCTCAGGAGGTAGCCCCAGATCCAGCACCGGAGCCTGCACCAGAGGATCTGCCTGCCCCAGCTTTGGAAGGCAAGCCCCGGTTTTATGCATAACCTGTTATTTATGCTATTTTACTATACTTAATGATTGTAGGATTGATTGTGCACGTAAGTGTAGGAGTTGTTTGAAACCCTAGTTGCATGATCTCAGGAATACTTTTGAGATGGATACTAGTATGCTAGGTCGAGTAGCTGCTTTACTAATTAGGATCATGGTAGAAGTCGAGTGATTTTTCTAGCACTCGCGCGAGGTCAGGAATTGGTTGTATCTACCTTCTTATCATAATGATGTTGGTTGGCGGACAACAATCCATGGGGATTGGTTGTCCACGGGATAAAAAAAATTGGAATAAGGATTAAGGTGTGGTACCGTGTGTCAAGCGTTTGAACGTACTAAGCACATGCCGAGAAATATGGTAAATCGGTAAGCCTAGTACCTGAGTGAACCTGGCAGTAGACATATCCCCTCACGCGAGAGACGAGGTCTCCCATTCCGATTATGGTGGGTACAAGTGCGGTCGTTGCACGACGGCAGTCGGGGTCAGTGAGGCATTGTACGCCAAGGCGGTGAGCCCTGATCTGCTGACGGGGAATCGATGGGGACGGTTGATATGTGTGGGGACGGAGTGCCTCGCCATGTCGTGAGTTTAGGTTTACCTTGCAAGGATAAAAACTCGATTCGAATCGTCTGCTTCTCGCAGCTAATGAGACTGCTTGATCCATGCTGCTACATTGAGTAACAAGTGGAAATATGATGAGTTGATACAAGATGTTGATTGCTAAAAATGTTTGCTACCATGTATGAGTAGATAGTACATATTTAGCCTTAAGAGAGTCACACTTAATTTTGCAAAGTTAAAACCTGATTTAGAAACTCAGCTAGTGCTTTTGGCAACCAAACCCCACAGCCAGACAGCTGCATGTCTAGAGGTAGAGGAGTAGACTCCTCACACCGGGTAAGCCTAGCTGAGTATTAGTATACTCAGCCTTGCTTGTGGCATAATTTTACAGGTTCTCTGGAGGACATGGTTGCTGGAGTGACTTGGCCGTCCGCCTTGCCACCGGGTTGGACTGTCGAGTGGGACCCCGCCTCGCCGGGGAGGAGCATGCGGAGTGATGGGACAGGCTTCCCCATCCCTCCATTTATTTATCGTTAGTTTTATTTCGCTGCACTTCGAACAATGATGGCTACTTTTGCAAAACTCCGATGGTGATGTAATAATTTGATACTCCTTAATGTATAGTTTTATGCTTTATTGTATTTGCTCTGTGACTCACCTTCAAGTGAGATTGTGGTACTTGATCCTGTTAGTGGCCTCGTCGTACTAGATCCGAGGGATTGACGGGTTATTCCCATTTAAGTGTGGTCTAGCCTCTAAGGCGGGACTTAGGCACTTAAGTCGGAATAATTCGGGCAGTTCCGCCACAGCTGGTATCGGAGCTTGTACCACCACAAAGGAATCAATAAAATATAAATACCATCCTTTTCCGAATTAAAACTTGATAGAAACCATGGTGGATAGATCATAGGATGATCAAGATAGACCTAGGACGTGAAGCCTTAGGATGGTAGAGGGGTAGTTAGGTGGCTAAGTGATTAAGCCCTATAGGCTACTATAAGGGGTGGGAGTCGTTCCCTATTCCCTTTACCTTGATGTGAGGTCGTTCAGGACGAGCATGCATGCATTCTTAATTAAACAAATAGATAATTGAGTAAAAACCTAAATACAAAATGATGACCAACTATGTACCCCAATACCCTTGTCATAATTAGAGAGAGGCTGAATTGTGTTTTCTTTTTCTTTTTCTTTATAATTCTTTTTCTTTTACTTACGCTTAACCGTGCACAGATGACTTCCCACGGATCCTCAAACGACGGGAATGCACTGTCCCACACTGACAGGCTTGCACGAGAGGGCTTTCCCCACATTTTGTGGGAGGTACTTCAGGGGGCCGGATACACGACACCTCCTCAATACGCGGTGCAGCAGTTCGAGAAGCACCGAGTGCCCCGCTGTAGGGTGAGGATGACCTTGGAGCCTCATCCCCTGCAGCCAGGCTGGCGTTCGCTGGACTCTGAGTCCTTTGGATACCGGGCTGAGGACACGATCGAGGCGATTGCTCGGCACGGGTTGACCACTTTCTGCGGATTCCATCCCTTGGAGCTGTTCACCCACCCCATTGGCTTGTTCCCTGCTAAGAAGGAGGACGACCCAATGTGGAAGGATCGGGTAGAGATGCTAAGGACATCTGGGCTCTCTACCCAGGCCAGACTGCTCACTTGACGGTACGATGCATGAATGCCCTGTATCGTCTGCAAGTGATGCGTGGTGAGGCAATGTCCCATCTGATGGCATTGTTGGAGGCAACTAAGATCACCCTGGACAACAGAGAGGAGCTTGTGGTTGACTTGTCCCAGGAGATGGTGGAAAAGGACTTACAAGTGGAGCAGTTGTCAGATGAGATCCAAGAGCTGGAGGAATTAGTGGGGACAAGGGAGAACACCATCGAGGTTCTCGAGGATCAGCTCATCAACACCCAGCAGCAGCTTGCCGAGGCTAATGAGCACCTGGATATGCATCACCAGGAGATCCAGGATGTGGAGGCTAACGAGGACGTCGACATTGAGGGAGGGGAGGAGCCTGCTTCTAGTGTGGACACTGCTGGCTCAGGGAGGCCACCTTCCCCCGAGTCGAGTGTTGCCTCGTTCGCTCACTAGGTATCAGGGGTAGAGCTAGAAGTCGGTAATGGTGGGACTCCTCGAGGCTAGCTTAGCTTTTGCACCCTTGGGGTACTAGGCTAGATGAGTTGAGTCTTTTGGGCCATTGATGTAATCATGATAAACTCTTTTGGAAGCATGGTTGATGGATGCTCTCAGTTTTAAATTGGAAAGAAAAGTTTATGCCTTTTTAAATCTTTTATGTCTATGTCGGAATCTATCAATTCGCCTTTTGACTCTTTCGCCGTGATTAAACCTTAAGATGTGTTATTGAGATATATGTGATTTTTTAGATGGCCGGGAGAGCGCGTCGTGGACAGAATGAGCGCATTCCTCCACCACCGCCACCGCCTCCCACTCTGTAGGAGCTAATGGCTCAGAAGAATGAGATCTTGAGGAAGCTAGCTCAGCGCCAGCCACCACCTCAGCACTATGGTGGTGGAGATCATCAGCGTCACCCCGCAGTAGCCACTTACCAGGAGTTCCTCAGTACTCAGCCGTCGTTGTTCACCAGGGCAGAGGACCCACTTGATGCTGATGTATGGCTGAGCGAAGTGGAATCTAAATTCCCACTACTCAATGGAGTTTGTTCCGAAGTGACTAAGGTCAGGTTCGCCACCCAGCAGCTTCGCGGACCCGCGCGTACATGGTGGGACCACTATCTTGCTATGCAACCAGTTGACCATGAAGTGGATTGGAGGGAGTTCAAGGCAGCTTTTAGGGGACACCATATCCCAGCTGGCATTATGGACCGTAAGCTCAACGAGTTTCTGGCACTTACTCAGGGCAACAGGACAGTGTTGCAGTATGCTCAGGCTTTTTATGATCTGTGCCAGTATGCTGGGTATCATGCAGATACGGATGAGAAGAAGAGAGACAGGTTCAGAAGGGGGCTCAGCACTAAGCTCTTTGACCGTCTCAACACCGTCAGGGCCAACAGCTACAATGAGTTGGTCAACATGGGCATCTCCCAGGAGGACTGTATCACAGCTCGTCAGGCAGAGAAGAAGAGGAAGACCCCTATGGCAGGACCTTCAGCTCAGCCACAACGTTTCAGGATTGTGTCTGACACTCAGAACAGGGGACCTCAGCAGCAGCAAGGGTGTTGGATGATCCGACCACAGCAGCAGCAGCAGGCACCCAACCATACCTAGTTTCCAGCTCAGAGGAACAATCAGCAGCAGCAGTATCGCCAGGCAAATGACAACAGGTGTTTCACATGTGGCAACACCGGGCATTATGTCAAGAATTGCCCTAGAAACCAGCAGAGGCAGGGGCAGAATGTTAATCAGAATCAAGGCAAGAGACAGAAGGTGCAAGTGAGGCAGGGCAAGCTGAACTTTACCACCATGGCCGATATTCTAGAGGGAGCACCCGTCATGACTGGTATCTTTACAGATTTGAATTGTCCTGCTATTACTCTTTTTGATTCTGGTGCATCACATAGCTTTGTTAGTGCCAAATTTAGTGTCAAGTGTCAATTGCCCTTTCATGACACCCATGGGGGTATCACAATTTCAACACCAGGAGGCAGGATTGCCACCAATCAAATCAGCAAGAATGTGCCTATAAAGTTTGGTAGTCTGATAATTAAAACCAACCATCTTATTTTGGGATTGGATAGTGTGGATATCATATTAGGAACTGACTGGTTGACCAAACATCAGGCAGTGATTGACATTGCAGCTAGGGCCATTGAAGTGCACTCACCGACCTGTGGTGAAACCACATTATATTTGCCCGACCAGGGTTGTACCCGTTCTTGTGCCTTCATTATGATAGAATCCCCAGTGGAAAAGATCCCAGTAGTCTGTGACTACCCAGATGTTTTTCCGGATGAATTGCCAGGAATGCCACCTGACAGAGACATTGAGTTTGCAATTGAATTGCAACCCGGGACTGCTCCTATTTCCAAGAGACCCTATAGGATGCCTCCTGCGGAATTGGCAGAATTGAAAAAGCAACTGCAGGAATTGTTGGACAAGGGGTTCATTCGCCCAAGTACTTCACCTTGGGGATGTCCTGCTTTATTTGTGAAGAAAAAGGATGAGAGTTTGAGAATGTGTGTCGATTACCGCCCTCTTAATGCGGTGACCATCAAGAACAAATACCCACTACCCTGTATTGATGTCTTGTTTGATCAATTGGTGGGAGCCAAAGTGTTTTCAAAGATAGATCTTCGCTCAGGTTATCATCAGATCAAGATCCGTGCCAGTGATATTCCCAAGACGGCCTTCTCAACCAGATATGGGCTTTACGAGTTTTTGGTAATGTCTTTTGGGTTGACCAATGCCCCGGCTTTATTTCATGTACCTGATGAACTCAGTATTCATGCCAGAGCTGGACAAGTACGTGGTCGTTTTCATTGATGATATTCTGGTCTCTTCCAAGAATGAAGACGAACATATTGAGCACCTGCACATCGTGCTCCAGCGACTGTGCGATCACCGTCTTTATGCTAAGTTGTCTAAATGTGAGTTCTGGCTAAAGGAAATTAAATTCTTGGGACACATAATTTCTCAGGATGGGATCTCAGTTGATCCTGAGAAGGTACAAGAAGTAATGGATTGGAAACCTCCTACTACAGTACGGCAGATCCGGAGCTTTCTGGGATTGGTAGGGTATTATCGACGATTTATTCCAGATTTCTCCAGAATTGCCAAACCAATGACTGAGTTATTGAAGAAGGGAGACAAATATGATTGGAGCCAGAAGTGCGAAGATGCTTTTCATACACTGAGGCAGCATTTGACAACAGCCCCAGTGCTGGCTCAACCTGATAGCACCAAGCCCTTCGAAGTCTATTGTGATGCTTCTGGTACAGGATTGGGATGTGTATTAATGCAAGACAACAGAGTAATTGCTTATGCCTCCCGAGCACTCAGACCCCATGAGCAGAACTACCCTACACATGATCTGCAGTTAGCAGCCGTGGTTCATGCTCTCAAAATATGGAGACACTACTTGATGGGAGCTCACTATAACATTTACACTGATCACAAGAGCCTCAAATACATTTTCACCCAGGCAGATCTGAATATGAGGCAGAGGAGATGGTTAGAATTAATCAAGGACTATGATTTGGAGGTGCATTACCATCCCGGCAAGGCCAATGTTGTGGCAGATGCCCTGAGCAGAAAGGCCCAGTGCAATTGTATGAGCATGGATCCAAGAGTTACCACCCTGTGTGATGAATTGTGCAAGCTGAACCTGGAAGTAGTTTCTTCAGGTGATTTAACTTATATCTCGGTGGAGCCCACCCTGCAAGAGCAAATAGTCCAGGCACAGATTGGAGATAAGGGTGTTCAGGTTATCAAAGACATTATCAAGCAGAAGGCAGAGAAATACAAGTGCTTCTGTCAGGATAGCAAGGGAATTCTATGGTTTGGAGATCGATTGGTTATTCCCAAGGACCAGGAGCTCAGAAAGAAGATATTGGATGAAGCTCACCTTTCTAAATTCTCCATGCACCCCGGTAGTAACAAAATGTACCATGATCTCAGATCCTTATACTGGTGGACCAGGATGAAGAGGGAGATTGCTAAGTATATATCAGAATGTGACACCTGCCAAAGAATCAAAGCCAGTCATTTGAAGGCCGCAGGCCCCTTACAACCCCTTCCCATACCATCTTGGAAATGGGAGGACATCTGCATGGATTTTATCGTGGGATTGCCAATACCTCCCGGCACCATGATTCCATTTGGGTCATTGTGGACAGATTGACCAAGTCAGCTCATTTCTTACCAGTGCACACCACCCATAGGACGGAGAAGTATGCGGAAATCTACATCGACCAGATAGTTCGTTTGCATGGTGTACCAAGGACTATAGTCTCAGACAGAGGAGCACCATTTGTGGCATGATTTTGGGAACAATTGCAGGAATCACTTGGGACCCATGTAATACGAAGCTCAGCATACCATCCTCAAACAGATGGCCACACGGAAAGGGTAAATCAGATTTTGGAAGATATGTTGAGGGCATGTGTTCTACATTATGGAAAGGATTGGGACAAGTGTCTTTCGTTGGTAGAGTTTTCTTATAATAACAGTTACCAGTCTAGCCTAAAGATGGCACCTTTTGAAGCCTTATACGGGAGATGGTGTAGAACCCCGCTGAATTGGTCTCAAGCAAGATAGAGGGAAATATTTGGGCCAGATTTGGTACTGGAAGCAGAGGAAAAGGTTAGAGTCATCAAGCAGAACTTAGAAGCTGCTCAGGCCAGGCAAAAGAGCTATCATGACAAGAGAAGGAAGCCTCTACAGTTTGAAGTGGGAGACCATGTTTATCTTAAGGTGTCACCCACTAAAGGTGTCCAGAGATTTGGGATCAAGGGCAAGTTAGCTCCTCGCTACATTGGACCCTACGAGATCAAGGAGACTTGTGGACCTGTAGCATATCAATTAAAGTTGCCACCCCGCATGTCAGCTATTCATGATGTGTTCCATGTATCTCAGCTGTGGAAATGTGTCTGCTTACCCACTTAAGTGCTACCTGAACCAGAAATTGATATAGAACCAGACTTGTCCTATCAAGAGTACCCTGTCAAGGTATTGGATCAGAAAGAGAGATCAACGCGGGCAAGATCGATCAGAATGTATAAAGTTCAGTGGAGTCACCATTCCGTGGAAGAAGCTACATGGGAGACTGAGGATTTCCTACGCTCTCATTTCCCCGACTTTCTGCCCAAAGGAGCCACTACGTAACCCAAAACCCCACCCCCACCTGCCCTTTGAATCCAAATATAAGAAAGATCTAGATGATAAGGGTAGTATAAGTTGTGGTTTTAACTTAGAAAGGACTTCCTTCTGAAGTTGCAAAGAGGATGACATTCGAAGAACAGTTAACTAAAGAAAACTTAAAAGAGAGCAGAAACCACACACCAACACACCTTCATGGCACCCTCCTGAGGACTCTACCTAAAATCTCAGGACGAGATTCCTTTAAGGGGGGAGGGCTGTAACACCCCAAGTGTTACCATGGCTATGGCACCTCTCTCCACTAATGACTGTCATCACATGTGGAAGGAACTTAAGGAGAAGAGCATAAAAATCTTGGAGACCATGTTGTCGGGGACCATAATTAGGGGTACCCTCAAGATGCCTAATTCTCAGCTCGTAACCCCCATCAGCATAAAGCTGCAGAGGCCTGATGGGTGCGATTAAGTCAGGGATCAGTCCATACGAGCGACTCGATCACGCCTCGCCCGAGCCTAGCCTCGGGCAAGGGCAGCCGACCCCGAGGTGTTTCCGTCTCGCCCGAGGCCCCCTTTTAACGGCGAACACATCTCCGGCTCGCCCGAGGCCTTGCCTTCGCTAAGAAGCAACCCTGACTAAATCGCCGCGCCGACTGACCAAGTCGCAGGAGCATTTAACGCAAAGGTAGCCTGACACCTTTATCCTGACGCGCGCCCCCCGGCAGAGCCGAAGTGACCGCCGTCACTTCGCCGCTCCACTGACCGGTCTGACAGAAGGACAGCGCCGCCTGCGCCGCTCCGACTGCAGTGCCACTTGACAGAGTGAGACTGACAGGCAGTCAGGCCTTGCCAAAGGCGCCATAGGAAGCTCCGCCCGACCCAGGGCTCGGACTCGGGCTAAGGCCCCGGAAGACGGCGAACTCCGCTCCGCCCGACCCAGGGCTCGGACTCGGGCTAAGGCCCCGGAAGACGGCGAACTCCGCTCCTCCCGACCCAGGGCTCGGACTCGGGCTAAGGCCCCGGAAGACGACGAACTCCGCTTCGCCCGACCCCAGGGGTCGGACTCCGCCCTGGCCTCTGCCGAACGACCTCCGCCTCGCCCGACCAAGGAGCTCGGGCTCGGCCTCGGGCATGAAAGACAGACTCGACCTCGGCTTTGGAGGAGCCTCCACGTCGCCCGACCTAGGGCACAAGCCCGCCACGTCAACAGGAAGCGCCATCATCACCCTACCCTGAGCCGACTCGGGCCGCAGAGAACAAGACCGGTGTCCCACCTGGCTAGCTCCACCAGATAGGCAATGATGGCGCCCCGCTGGCCCCGTGACAATGGCGGCTCTCAGCTCCCTTACGGAAGCAGGGGGACGTCAGCAAGGACCCAACCGCTCCGACAGCTGTCCCTCCGCCAGGCTCCGTTGCTCCTCCGACAGCCACGACACCACACCAGCTGGGTGCCAAGATCTCTCCGGCTGCCACCTTGGCATGTACTTAGGGCGCTAGCTCTCCCCCGCTAGACACGTAGCACTCTGCTACACCCCCATTGTACACCTGGATCCTCTCCTTACGCCTATAAAAGGAAGGACCAGGGCCTTCTTAGAGAAGGTTGGCCGCGCGGGGACGAGGACGGTGCAGGCGCTCTCTTGGGGCCGCTCGCTTCCCTCACCCGCGTGGACGCTTGTAACCCCCTACTGCAAGCGCACCCGACCTGGGCGCGGGTCGAACACGAAGGCCGCGGGATTTCCACCTCTCTCACGACCCGTCTCCGGCCACCTCGCTTTCCCCCCTTCGTGCTCGCCCACGCGCTCGACCCATCTGGGCTGGGGCATGCGGCACACTCACTAGTCGGCTTAGGGACCCCCCGGTCTCGAAACGCCGACAGTTGGCGCGCCAGGTAGGGGCACGCTGCGTGTTGACGAGCAGTTTCCCGTCAAGCTCCAGATGGGCAGTCTCCAACGACCTCTCCAACCCGGGACGGTGCTCCGTTTCGGGAGTCTCGAGTTCATGTCTCTCGACGGCAGCTACGACATGATACTCCTTCCACCGCCGCGCGACGACGACAATGGCGGCCGACAGCCCGCCCGCCGGCGGCGGAATCGACGACGTCTTCCCCGCGTGGTGGAAGAACAACATTCGAGCTCGCCCCGTCCTCTCCCCCGCCATCGAAGGAGGAGGCGGGGCAACCAAGGCCGAGCGGGAGGCCGCGCTCCATCGGCTGTCGAGCGAATCGACGTCCCCAATGCCCCAACAGAGGGCGCGTCGGGCGTCAACCTTGCGTTTGAGACGAAGGCGAGCGCCGTCCCCCCGCGACACGCCAATCCCGAGCAAGTGGACGACGCCAGCATGCTCGCGGAGGGCCTGCAGGACGTCGCCCTCGTACCCAGGACGACGGCGCAATCAGTCCCCGACGTGACTATGTCGCTCCTCGTCGACCAAAAGGTACCGACTGATTCCCATCCTACGTCATTTCGACTCGGCCTCAACCCGCCTAGCGACCTCGCTTTGGCGGGTGCTCACGTTGAGGTGAGTGCAACCCCTCTGGGGTTTCGTATGCGGTCGCCTTGGGACCGATTGACGGACGTCTCGACCTACGGGACCTCTGGGTCCGAGGAAGATGACGATCCCAGCGTCTGTTGGGATTTCTCTGGATTTGGCAACCCCAGTGCCATGCGGGACTTTATGACCGCATGTGACTACTGCCTCTCCGACTGTTCCGACGGCAGCCGCAGCCTTGACGACAAGGTCTGCGGCCCAAGCCGCGAATGTTTCCACGTCGAGCTAGGGGATCCCTCCGAAGGCAACCATCTCGGCATGCTGGAGGACGGTGATCTCCCTAGGCCGGTGCCTCGCGCCGACATCCCGCGGGAGCTAGCTGTGGTCCCCGTTCCGGCGGGGGGTCACGACCCACAGCTCGAGCAAGTCCGCGGGGCGCAGGCCAGGCTCGACGAGGGAGCAGGAGCGCTCGAGTCAATCCGCCGGGACGTCGGGCAGGTATGGGCGGGCCAACCCCCGGCTGGAGAAATACGTCACCTGCCCCAGGGTTTCCAGCACCGCGTCGCCAACGATGTCAGGGACAGGCCGCCACCTGCATCCAGCGGGGTCGGTCAGAACCTGGCAGCCGCAGCGATGCTCCTCCGCGCGATGCCAGAACCATCAACCACCGAGGGTCGGCGAATCCAGGGAGAGCTCAAGAATCTCCTGGAAGGCGCTGCGGCCCGGCGGGCCGAGAGCTCTGCCTCCCGAAGGTAGGGGTACCCCTCGGAACCTCATGTCGCGACTTCCCGATTCATGCGGGAAGCCTCGGTCTACACCGGGCGCACGCGCAACACTGGGCCTGCGGCCCCGGGCCACCTCGGCAACGAGCACCATCGTCGCGACCGTCGGGCCCACCTCGACGAAAGGGTGCACCGAGGCTACCACCCCAGGCGTGGGGGACGCTACGACAGCGGGGAGGATCGGAGTCCCTCGCTCGAACCACCCGGTCCGCAGGCCTTCAGCCGGGCCATCCGGCGGGCGCCGTTTCCGGCCCGGTTCTGACCCCCGACTACTATCACAAAGTACTCGGGGGAAACGAGGCCGGAATTGTGGCTCGCAGACTACCGCCTGGCCTGCCAACTGGGTGGAACGGACGACGACAACCTCATCATCCGCAACCTCCCCATGTTCCTCTCCGACGCTGCTCGCGCCTGGTTGGAGCACCTGCCTCCGGGGCAGATCTCCAACTGGGATGACTTGGTCCAAGCCTTCGCCGGCAATTTCCAGGGCACGTACGTGCGCCCCGGGAATTCCTGGGACCTCCGAAGCTGCTGGCAACAGCCGGGAGAGTCTCTTCGGGACTACATCCGGCGATTCTCGAAGCAGCGCACCGAGCTGCCCAACATCACCGACTCAGATGTCATCGGCGCGTTCCTTGCCGGCACCACCTGCCGTGACCTGGTGAGCAAGTTGGGTCGCAAGACCCCCACCAGGGCGAGCGAGCTGATGGACATCGCCACCAAGTTCGCCTTTGGCCAGGAGGCGGTCAAGGCCATCTTCCGAAAGGACAAGCAGCCCCAGGGCCACCCGTCGAAAGAGGCTCCCGAGGCGTCTACTCCACGCGGCGCCAAGAAGAAAGGCAAGAAGAAGTCGCAAGCGAAACGCGACGCCGCCGACGCGGACCTTGTCGCCGCCGCCGAGTACAAGAACCCTCGGAAGCCCCCCGGAGGTGCTAACCTCTTTGACAAGATGCTCAAGGAGCCGTGCCCCTACCATCAGGGGCCCGTCAAGCACACCCTCGAGGAGTGCGTCATGCTTTGGCGCCACTTCCACAAGGCCGGGCCACCCGCAGAGGGTGGCAGGGCCCGCGACGACGACAAAAAGGAAGATCACCAAGCAGGAGAGTTCCCCGAGGTCCGCGACTGCTTCATGATCTACGGAGGGCATGCGGCGAATGCCTCGGCTCGGCATCGCAAGCGAGAGCGTCGGGAGGTCTGCTCGGTGAAGGTGGCGGCGCCAGTCTACCTAGACTGGTCCGACAAGCCCATCACTTTCGACCAAGCTGACCACCCCGACCACGTGCCGAGCCCGGGGAAATACCAGCTCGTCGTCGACCCCATCATCGGCGACGTCAGGCTCACCAAGGTCCTGATGGATGGGGGCAGCTGCCTCAACATCATCTACGCCGAGACCCTCAGGCTCCTGCGCGTCGATCTGTCCTCCGTCCGAGCAGGCGCTGCGCCCTTCCACGGGATCATTCCTGGGAAGCGCGTCCAGCCCCTCGGACGGCTCGACCTTCCTGTCTGCTTCGGAACGCCCTCCAACTTCCGAAGGGAGATTCTGACGTTCGAGGTGGTCGGGTTCCGAGGAACCTACCACGCGGTATTGGGGAGGCCATGCTACACGAAGTTCATGGCCGTCCCCAACTACACCTACCTGAAGCTCAAGATGCCGGGCCCCAACGGGGTCATCACCGTCGGCCCCACGTACAAACACGCGTTCGAATGCGACGTGGAGTGCGTGGAGTACGCCGAGGCCCTCGCCGAGTCCGAGGCCCTCATCGCCGACCTGGAAAACCTCTCCAGAGAGGTGCCAGACGTGAAGCGGCACGCCGGCAATTTCGAGCCAGCGGAGGCGGTTAAGGCCGTCCCTCTCGACCCCAGTGGCGACACCTCCAAGCAGATCCGGACCGATTCCGGGCTCGACCCCAAATAGGAAGCAGTGCTCGTTGACTTTCTCCGCGCAAACGCCGACGTCTTTGCGTGGAATCCCTCGGACATGCCCGGCATACCGAGGGATATCGCCGAGCACTCGCCGGATATTCGGGCCGGAGCCCGACCCGTCAAATGGCCTCTGCACGGATGACGCCCGGGGGCTGCGCCCCTCCGCGTTGAGATTGGGTGTACTTTTCCGCATCAAAAATTTTCGATCAAAAAGGGGCTTTGGCGTTCTCCCGGCTATGTCAGAAGCAGGGTCCCGAGGAGCGAACGTGGGTACATGTAAGTGGCGAGGCCGACTGAGCCGAGGAACTCCTATACCTCCGGGTTAGGGACACCTCACTCATCACCTGCCACGAAAAATGACCCAACTCGGGAAGTCACCCTATTATTGACGAGCTAGGCCGGACACGCAAATTAAAAGAAAGGAGAGTACGACTTCATGCAAGAAAAATAAAGTGTTCAGGCCTCGGCGGCCGCGGTAAGGAGCACATCCAACAGAAACTGTTCCAACAAGAGTCAGGCGCCGCCTTGGGAAGGAGCCGCGCCCTCAGTTCCGCCCCCGCCGTCGGTAAGGTCCACCTCAGCTTCCGGCAACGGCGCAGGAGGAAGGATCTCCGCCTCAAAGATGGTCGCCAGTGCCGCGCTCGGACCCGCGGCGACCGCGTCGAGCCGCTGAACCTCTGCCAGGGCAGCTTCGTCTTCGTCAGGAAGACAGTACCCCTCACTGACCCATTCCAGGTCCACAACGTAATGGGAAGCGAGCACGGCGAAGGCCTGCCTGACGCCGTGGTGTAGCGCCTCGCAGACTTTGCCGCGCGCGTAATCACCCAAGGCTTGAAGGCGGCTTTGAGGGGAGCTTCCTGAAGGGACGTCGCCGGGCCCAAGGATCCGATAAACGTCCGAGACGGCCTCGGACATGGCCGCGAGGTCGGCCTCCCTCTGCTCGGCAGCTCCGGCAAGCGCCTCGGCGAGCGCCTTGGCGGACTCGTCAAGGGCGGACTCGAGCTCTGCGAACAACCAGAAGAAAGACCTCAAGCACAAGCAGAAGAAACAGACAAGAACAAGAACCAGGAACGGCCAAGGCATACCTCCGGCTCGGGCACGCTGCTCCGAGGCCGCGACTTGGGCTACAGCCACGTCGGCCGCGAGGGTCTCAGCCCGGCTTTCGGCCTCGGCAGCCCGGCCCCGAGATTGGTCCCGCTCCTCGACGACCTGGACGAACTCCGACCACTGTCGTTGCGCCTCCTCGCGCGCTGCCGCCGCCTCGGCTCTCAGGTCAGCGCAGAGCAACTGGAGGTCCGCTATCTTAGCATCCTGCTAAGAAAGGCGCGCGGTAGCCCCGGCGAGCGAGGTCCTCAGGGATTGCAGCGAGCCCCAGACATCGACCTCGCGGCGGATGAACGACGACTTGGCGGTGCTCCGATCCGTCAGATCCTGGGGGAGGGAAACAGGGCATCACGACGAACGCCTCGCTCACAGAAAGGAAAAGGTATGCCTGAAACCGTTACCTGGAGGATTTTGGGGACGTCCCTGCAGAGAACCTCCAGCGACTACCGGAGCGACCCCACCGTTGCTTCAGCACGCTCGCGGAGCTCGTCCCAGGACTGGTCCTCCTGTTCATCGTCGAGAACGAAAACAGGGTCCGAGGCCTCGCTGGTCTGGAATCGGAGCAACTGGCGCCGGGCCTCGGGGCTCCGCCGCGCAGCGACGAGGCTGCCGCCCGGCTGGACGAATTGCGAGTCCACGCCCACCTCTTCCGAGGCACTGGGCACCGACGCAGCAGCCATCCCGACGCTGGTAGCAACCAGTTGCTCTCCGACTGGGACGGCGGCGACTTCAGTGGCGGCAGGCGCCAGCATGGCCGGCACGACAGGCGGGCTCGGGACCACGTCGGCACCAGCCGCCTCCCCTATCACGATGGCCGCCTCGGCAGAAGAGCCCGCCTCGGGAACCTGCTCCCCAGAGACAGGCGACGCCCGAGCCCCCTGCGGTGAAACGCCCTGCGAGAGGGTCGGCTAAACGACAAGGCCCGGGGCGGCGCTGGCCGCCCGGACCGACGCCGTCTTAAGGGCCTTCCGGGGTGCCAGGTCGGTCTGGCCATGGCTTCGCTTGCTGAATAAAAAAGAAAAAAAAAGAGAAAGGGAAAATCACGGCCGGGACATGTGAATGAAGCGCCAGGACGAAGACATTCCAAGATACTTACCCGCTCCGGGCCATGATCAACCGTGCCTGGGGGGAGGTCTCTTGGATCTCGCTCCCCGGAACCGCCGCCGAGGTCCGCTTCGCCGACAGCTTCGGCACCACCCTCGCTTTGGGCGCCCCGGACGCCCAGGAGGCAGACTGCCCAGGCGCCGCCACGACGACCTGAGGGTCGCTCCCCCGCGCTGCCGGCGCGGGCGGCGGCTCTCGGGGAACGGATGCCTCGGCCAGGCTCCCTAGGGTCACCTTAGCTCCTCCAGCCGAGGGGTCAAGTACCCTCTCGGGTTGCCCCCGCCCCTCGGGCCGGGAACCCGGCGTCTCGACTCTGGGAACTGACGGCATCAGCCCGCTCGGGGGCTAGCTCGACGGCTCCTGGCCACACCCCAAGCCGGGGCTGAGGCCGAGACGGGCGGCCATGTCGTCCTCCTCCTCATCACCGTCGTCATCATCGTCATCGGGTGTCTCCGGCGACGGCTCCCTTGGGAGTCCTTCCCTCTCCTGCTGGCGACGGCGCTTCTCTAAAGCGTCCCGAGCCCGCCTCCGCTCGCGGGCCCGGGCCTTCTCCGCGTCCTTCTTCTTCTTCTCCTCCTCCGCGGCGACCCGCCGTGCTGCCCGGTCCACCGCGTCCTCCGAGACCCGTGGCAGGGAGGGCTTGTGCCACCCCACCTCCTAAAGAAGGGGGGAAAGAAACCCAATCGTAAGAACCAGGAGCAACCCGGTGTATGAAGAAGGAAGGAGCGAACACTCACCAGAGTTACGCACCCCTGGTCGGGGCGCATCCGAAGCTGGGAGAAGGCGTGGGGGTCCGGCTTCCCCATCGCGGCCGACAGCCGCCATTGGAGGGCGTCGAAGGGAAGAGGATCAGGGGACATTCGTGACCCCTCCCAGTCAGCCTTCGGGGTCATCTCCCAAAGCGGCAGCCGCCGCTCCGCCAAGGGAAGCACTCTCCGACGATGGATGGTGGCAACCACTTCCGCAGCGGTGAGTCCTCCCTCCCGCAACGCCTTCAGGGCCTGGAGAAGGGGTTCGAGGTTCTTCTGTCTCTCGTGTGGAGTCCCATGGCGCCAGGCGTCGGTGGCGGCGGTGACAACCCGCTGGGAGAACGGCGGGAGCAACTCACTGTCATTCCGGAGGTAGAACCACCAGCGCTGCCACCCCTTGTTCGAGGACGCGAGGACGGCAGGGATGTACTGTGACGCCCGCGACTGCCTCAACAAGAGGGTGAAGCCGCCGGCCCGCACCGCTGCACGGACCTTCCTCTCCCCCGTCGGCAAGGCAAAAAGCTCGGCGAAGAAGAGATGAGTCCACAAATCCCAATGGTGGGCGATCCCCAAATACCCTTCGCACACCGCTACGAAGATAGCGGCCTGCGAGATGGAGTTGGGGGTGAGGTTATGCAACTCCACCCCATAGTGGAACAGGATGGCCCGCATAAAGCGGCTCGTCGGCACACCGAATCCCCGCTCGTGGAAGGAGACGAAGCTCACGACGTAACCCGGCGGTGGGGATGGAGCGACTCCGCCCATGGGAGGAATCCATTCTGGCCGCTGCTCATCGGTGAGGGGGCGAAGCAAACCCTCGCCGACGAGATCCTCCAGATCACTCGCCGTCACCGTGGAGAAGGGCCATGGGTCGCGCGGCGAGATGATGGTCACCCGGTCAGCCATCGCCGAGTGGAAGGGGTGGCGGCGCAAAGGACAGGGAGGGCGGTTTCCTTTTCTCTGGCTAAGTCTCTCAGGCTGCAAAAAACCTAAGAGGGAGACAGGAAGCGGAGCAAAGAACCGTCACCGGACCCTCTCCGGGGTATATAAAGACCAAGGCGAAGACGTTTCCAACCTTCCGCCCGGACCGGACGCGGGGTTCAAAAACGCGAAGCGAAACGGCCGTTCCTCGAACGGCTCGCGCACGCGCAACGGCAGCCCGGCCAACTACTCGCCCCGTCGCATCAACTCCGCGGCTGGACAGGCGACGCTTCTGGCAGGAGCAGCGGGCGACGCTTCGCCTTCGCCAAAACAACCGCACCAAAAAAGGTACGTCGCGTCGTTCGGTTTCGTATCCTTTTTTCCTTTTTTCCTCTTTCTCTATCTCTTGCGACAGGGACCGGGAAAGGGGGATACCCCGAGAGGGGTCCTTCCCCGTGAAGGAACCAGGCTCCGAGCCTCATTACTGATCAGGGGTTCGAAGGCTGGCCCCCCGAAGGGTTCAACAGCCGCCTCAGATCGCGTGGGCCCTACACCCACTACTGGTCAGAGGTTCGAAGGCCGGCCCCCCGAAGGGTTCCACGGCCGCCTCAGGCTACTCGGGCTCCGCGCCCATTACTGATCAGGGGTTCAAAGGCTGGCCCCCGAAGGGTTCACAGTCGCCTCAGACACCGAGCGAGGGATGACCAGGGGTACGTTCGATACATAACCAAGGCTTGGGCTGCGCTCCCGAGGTACCCTAGGACATTTCTGAGACCAGCGGGAGCGATTTTGTAACGGAATCCCATCGGAGGGAGGCATCGAGCCCTCGGACCCCGTCGCCAGGGGACCGGGTCCGGCAGATCACCCGCAGGTACTTTTGGGCGTGCCTCTGGGCCTCTAGCCGACCCCCAATGAATGGGGCACGGACGTCCACTCGGATTACCCGCTTGCAGCTCATCGGAGACACCATGTTCGGTGCCCATCAAGGGTAACATGGCGCTCTCCCCCCCTCCTCCTTGCGGAAAGGCAACGTAGGGGCGTATGTAAAAAAGCCGAGTCTGGCCCTGATCGCCCTCTCGCCCTGTGCGGAGGCTCGGGGGCTGCTCTCGCAAACCCGGCTCCGGCCGAACCGTTGACAGCGTCAACATACCAGCCCGAGAACTTGGGCCCCGACCGTGCACCCGGGCTACGGCCAGTTCGCATGAGGGAACCACCAGACCGGCCGAAGCATTACGCAAGGCATTAAGACCTCGAAGGAGTGAAACCACTCCTCCGAGGCCTCGGGGGCTACACCCGGCGGGTGCGCTCGCGCGCACCCACCGGAACAAAATGCAACCGAGAAAGGCTGGTCCCCTTGCAAAAAAGTGCGATGAAAGCCTCCAAGCGAGTGCTAACACTCCCTTCGAGGCTCGGGGGCTACTGTCGGGGACCATAATTAGGGGTACCCTCAAGACGCCTAATTCTCAGCTGGTAACCCCCATCAGCATAAAGCTGCAGAGGCCTGATGGGTGCGATTAAGTCAGGGATCAGTCCATACGAGCGACTCGATCACGCCTCGCCCGAGCCTAGCCTCGGGCAAGGGCAGCCGACCCCGAGGTGTTTCCGTCTCGCCCGAGGCCCCCTTTTAATGGCGAACACATCTCCGGCTCGCCCGAGGCCTTGCCTTCGCTAAGAAGCAACCCTGACTAAATCGCCGCGCCGACTGACCAAGTCGCAGGAGCATTTAACGCAAAGGTAGCCTGACACCTTTATCCTGACGCGCGCCCCCCGGCAGAGCCGAAGTGACCGCCGTCACTTCGCCGCTCCACTGACCAGTCTGACAGAAGGACAGCGCCGCCTGCGCCGCTCCGACTGCAGTGCCACTTGACAGAGTGAGACTGAAAGGCAGTCAGGCCTTGCCAAAGGCGCCATAGGAAGCTCCGCCCGACCCGGGGCTCGGACTCGGGCTAAGGCCCCGGAAGACGGCGAACTCCGCTCCGCCCGACCCAGGGCTCGGACTTGGGCTAAGGCCCCGGAAGACGGCGAACTCCGCTCCGCCCGACCCAGGGCTCGGACTCGGGCTAAGGCCCCGGAAGACGGCGAACTCCGCTCCGCCCGACCCAGGGCTCGGACTCGGGCTAAGGCCCCGGAAGACGACGAACTCCGCTTCGCCCGACCCCAGGGGTCGGACTCCGCCCTGGCCTCTGCCGAACGACCTCCGCCTCGCCCGACCCAGGAGCTCGGGCTCGGCCTCGGCCATGAAAGACAGACTCGACCTCGGCTTCGGAGGAGCCTCCACGTCGCCCGACCTAAGGCACAAGCCCGCCACGTCAACAGGAAGCGCCATCATCACCCTACCCCGAGCCGACTCGGGCCGCAGAGAACAAGACCGATGTCCCATCTGGCTAGCTCCGCCAGATAGGCAATGATGGCGCCCCGCTGGTCCCGTGACGACGGCGGCTCTCAGCTCCCTTACGGAAGCAGGGGGACGTCAGCAAGGACCCAACCGCTCCGACAGCTGTCCCTCCGCCAGGCTCCGTTGCTCCTCCGACAGCCACGACACCACACCAGCTGGGTGCCAAGATCTCTCCGGCTGCCACCTTGGCATGTACTTAGGGCGCTAGCTCTCCCCCGCTAGACACGTAGCACTCTGCTACACCCCCATTGTACACCTGGATCCTCTCCTTACGCCTATAAATAGAAGGACCAGGGCCTTCTTAGAGAAGGTTGGCCGCACGGGGACGAGGACGGGGCAGGCGCTCTCTTGGGGCCGCTCGCTTCCCTCACCCGCGTGGACGCTTGTAACCCCCTACTGCAAGCGCACCCGACCTGGGCGCGGGTCGAACACGAAGGCCGCGGGATTTCCACCTCTCTCACAACCCGTCTCCGGCCACCTCGCTTTCCCCCCTTCGCGCTCGCCCACGCGCTCGACCCATCTGGGCTGGGGCACGCGGCACACTCACTCGTCGGCTTAGGGACCCCCCGGTCTCGAAACGCCGACACATGTATTAACCAAGAATGTTCATGACCTAAAAGCATTACTCAAGCTTTTGTGCACTTACCACCTTGGGCAAGAAGGGAGTAAACCCTGGACCTCTCTTGAACCCCTATCTCCTAAAACCAGGGTTGAAGGGGGGGAAGAGATTAAGCAATGTGCAAACAATGACCTAACCTTTGGCAAAAGTTAAGTAACATATTAATCAACAAAAATAGAGAGGAAACATTGCAAAAGAAATCCTTAAGAAACCCCAAATCCCTTCCCTAAGTAGAGAAAGAGCTAGAGCTCTCTAATTCTCTCTAAGTCAAAAACTACACCTAATCTAAAGATCCACCGTGTTCACCTTGAAGATGGCACCAAAACCACCTAAGTTCTATACCAAAAATGTGGCATACCACCTAAGGCACCCCCTGGAAAAAGTTGAGACCGAGCCCTTGACGTTTGACATGTCTTGGCATCACTTTTGTCGCGCAGCGGACAGGGAGACAAGCCAGATTTGGCATCCGCATATCTTCTGACCTAGGGCTTACCTTCCCTTGGAACTCACATACAAGAGATAGCCATAGGTGCCAGGAAGAGGTCTGCGCCGGATTTTTGCCAAGATTCGCACGTATGCGATCTCAGCAAGCTTTTGAACATGGGCAGAAGAACACCTCCACGTGTTCGACGCGCTCTGCGCGCGCCAGAGCACGCCCGCGCCCGACCCCGCGTGCCCCATGCCGTGCTGCGCCGCGCCTATGTCCCCTGCTCATGCCCGCGCCTATAAAGCCCCCTCAGGCATCGACCGTACTCATCCGCGCACACTCGACCTCACCGGAGCCCAAACCCACCGGCGTTTGCCCGTGCACGACGTGTCCGCGGCCGCCCGATCTCCCTGCCACCGTAGACCGGCTAGCCAAGCCTTTCCCAACCCCGTCCGACCCTCGGAGAAGACTGAGCACACCTCGGTGAAGCTCCCCGAGCGAGGAATCGGAGTTTGCTTCGCCGGAGAGGCCAGTCCACAGTCGCCGGACTCCACCCGACCGCAGGTGAGCGTAGACCGGGTAATCCTCTGCGCCATTCTTCGATTCCTTGTGCACACGGCCTCTACGTCACCTCGTGAAGCTCACCGTGCCATTGAATTGAACCAGGCCACCGTGGTTTGGCCGGCACACCCGCCGCCGACGAGAACACCCGCCTGCCTACGTGGACCGAGCGATTCCGGCCATCCCCGCCGTCGAGCCATACACCGTTGTGACCGCCAGAGCCTCCCGGAGCTAACCCCGCCCCTCGCTAGACCTCTCTCGCCGCCGGTAAGCCGCGCCGCCCTTTTCTTTCCCGCGGGTACTGTTTGCATTGGGGGAGGGACCTTGGGGAAGAAGAAAGAAAGGTCGGGGGGATTTTTGAACTGTCAGTGACTCAGAGAAATAGTAGCGCGGGGGTATAACTGAGAGAGTTGGTTTGGAAATAACCTGAGGACTTCGGTGCAAAATGGTTTTCCAGGAAACCTTTAATTAAATCTGATTTAAAATTGAAACAGCACTTGAATAATTAATATCTTCTATTTTATTCATCCAAATTGAGTCAAACCAATTTTGTGAGATCTTAAATAATATAAACTACTGAAGAAAAATATAAAACCCCTATGTGCTACAGAAAACATTGGGGTTCTAAATTAAATACTGATTTGGCCAAAAGCTAAATAATAGGGAGAAAAATAGTTGCACTATTTAACTGAGGGTAAGAAAAATTGGAGAAGTACATGACCACCTACTGACCTATTTAAAAATGCTAAACCCCTCTGTACACCCCATTAAGGTAGAGTTTGCCATTTAATTCACCTTATGCTTAAAGTTAAAGAAAATAGGAAAGGTGATTTAAATAAGGAACCAGGGAGCACCCATATTTTTGTTAGTCTATTTATTCAGTATAGTTCACTAGAAAAATTTATTATACCCTAGTTTAGTATAAAATAAATGGGATACCTTTTATTTTAAGAAAACAAGGAAAACTTAGAAAAACCCTAGAAAAATAACCCCAAGGTAAAAACACCCCAAACCTTGGGATAACAAATGTTTTGTTATTATGAACATAGGAAAAATACAAAATCTGTTGTTTGATATTTTTCAAATAACAAGTTAGTTATAAGCACCTTTTTGGCATAAAACTTTAGAAAAATCACAACTAAATAACCACCAATTAACTTTCTGTGATTTTTAGCACAGAGGCTTATCATTACTGTTAGATGCCAACAAAAATAACCCTTAGGGCAGAACCTACCCCTAGTTAAGAGTTGTAGTGTAAAGTGGCCCATTCACACAACTTTTGTTTATTTTGTCTATAGCATAACCTTTTTATTTTGGACCTCAAACTCCTAGAACAGACTATATTGACCAATGACAAGCCACTGTAACTTTTACCAGATTTTGGAAAATTTTGAAATCACTGTTGTAGTTCAAACCCACACTAAAATTCATAAATAGAAAATAAAGGGGAAAAGGAAATGATGGAAATTAGTGTGACCCTAAAACCCTTTGTAAATTGTCCACTGAAGTATATAAGGGGAATTACAATCCACTATGCTTATCCTTAACAAAACCTAAAACTTAGAATGATAAGCGTAAACTACTAAAAGCCACGTATGACCGAGAAACCCTAAGTTACGAACTAACTTAGTTTTCCTTCCTTTAGCATAAAGTTGTTAAATCCTGCATAATCATGACACACATATTCATTGCATTCGATAGATTGCAACCTCGCTGACGGAGAGTACGTCCTCGTGCCGGAGCAAGGAGCTGCTCAGGAGGTAGCCCCGGATCCAGCACCGGAGCCTGCACCAGAGGATCTGCCTGCCCCAGCTTTGGAAGGCAAGCCCCGGTTTTATGCATAACCTGTTATTTATGCTATTTTACTATACTTAATGATTGTAGGATTGATTGTGCATGTAAGTGTAGGAGTTGTTTGAAACCCTAGTTGCATGATCTCAGGAATCCTTTTGAGATGGATACTAGTATGCTAGATCGAGTAGCTGCTTTACTAATTAGGATCTCGGTAGAAGTCGAGTGATTTTTCTAGCACTCGCGCGAGGTCAGGAATTGGTTGTATCCACCTTCTTATCATAATGATGTTGGTTGGTGGACAACAATCCATGGGGATTGGTTGTCCATGGGATAAAAAAATTGGAATAAGGATTAAGGTGTGGTACCGTGTGTCAAGCTTTTGAACGTACTAAGCACATGCCGAGAAATATGGTAAATCGGTAAGCCTAGTACCTGAGTGAACCTGGCAGTGGACATATCCCCTCATGCGACCTGAGACGAGGTCTCCCATTCCGGTTATGGTGGGTACAAGTGCGGTCACTGCACGACAGCAGTCGGGGTCAGTGAGGCATTGTACGCCAAGGCGGTGAGCCCTGATCTGCTGACGGGGAATCGATGGGGACGGTTGATATGTGTGGGGACGGAGTGCCTCGCCATGTCGTGTGTTTAGGTTTACCTTGCAAGGATAAATACTCGATTCGAATCGTCTGCTTCTCGCAGCTAATGAGACTGCTTGATCCATGCTGCTACATTGAGTAACAAGTGGAAATATGATGAGTTGATACAAGATGTTGATTGCTAAAAATGTTTGCTACCATGTATGAGTAGATAGTACATATTTAGCCTTAAGAGAGTCACATTTAATTTTGCAAAGTTAAAACCTGATTTAGAAACTCAGCTAGTGCTTTTGGCAACCAAACCCCACAGCCAGACAGCTACATGTCTAGAGGTAGAGGAGTAGACTCCTCACACCGGGTAAGCCTAGCTGAGTATTAGTATACTCAGCCTTGCTTGTGGCATAATTTTACAGGTTCTCTAGGGGACATGGTTGCTGGAGTGACTTGGCCGTCCGCCTTGCCACCGGGTTGGACTATCGAGTGGGACCCCGCCTCGGCCGAGGAGGAGCATGAGGAGTGATGGGATAGGCTTCCCCATCCCTCCATTTATCTATCGTTAGTTTTATTCCGCTGCACTTCGAACAATGATGGCTACTTTTGCAAAACTCCGATGGTGATGTAATAATTTGATACTCCTTAATGTATGGTTTTATGCTTTATTGTATTTGCTCTATGACTCACCTTCGTGTGAGATTGTGATACTTGATCCTGTCAGTGGCCTCGTCGGACTAGATCCGAGGGATTGACGGGTTATTCCCATTTAAGTGTGGTCTAGCCTCTAAGGCGGGACTTAGGCACTTAAGTCGGAATAATTCGGGTAGTTCCGCCACAATTCTCACGCAAAAATCCGAGATATGAGTCCTGCAAATTAATCAGACAGAAGCTCTGAATAAGATTTCTGATGGTACAATACTAAAAATATCCTAGGATCAGATAACTTCGCCGCCGGTGAACCGTGCGCTCGGATTCACGCCGGCCACCGTGATTCGTGCCACAGGGAAGTAGATTGTGCTCGGCCGTAAAAAGATCTCGTCACAGATGAGTTCGGGCTACTGTGGCCTCGCTGTTCCTCGATCACTTGCACCGGCGATGTGGCCTTGCGACCGTCACCGGAGTTTGCGCCCTTCACAGCGATTGTGCCACGCCTCTGGCCATTAACCACGTCGCTGTGAGTTGTGATCGTTACCCAGTAACCGTCATGGCTCCTTATTCCACAATTGCCACGAATCACCACGCCAGTAACCACTCCTCCTCTCCGGCCGCCACGCGTCTCCTTCAAATTCACTGACCACCGCTCAGTTGACCTATAAATTGAGCATGCCATGAGCTCCATAGAGTAATTACCCATCCAAAGCACCAGTACTTGCCTCCAATTGTTCACCAGAAACCACAAATTGCTCATCTCCCCAAATTGGGTTTTCGCCACCGTGAAAAGGTCCTCGCCGTGGCTAGCTCAATTCAGGTCCAATCTTGTCCTCTGCTCTCTTGTTTCAGCACTCTTGCATGCCAATGATGCTCCTCGACCCATTCGATTAAGCTAGACTCCCCTAGATCGTAGGGAACACTAGTGCTCATCCGCTGTTTGCACTGCCTCCATGGACAGAGTGATTTAGAGCTCGAACTGTGAAATTGATCGAGGAGAAATGCTCGTTAGGTGTTGAATTAGGTTTCAACCAAGTTAGGGCACCAGCCATTACTTATCTTGGCCGGTACAGGTTCGCCGGAGTTTGGTTCGTCGCCGCTCATTGTCGAGGACCTCGAGTTGTAAAGAGTTAGAACGTGGAGGGCTTCTGTGTAAACGTCAGTCGAAGCAATAATATCGTGGACTCTTTCGGGTTGTTTAAAAAGCCAGGGTCTTCAGTGCAAAACTGCCGCGCAGGCGCGCGCGCGGGGGCGTGTTCTGCCTTGGCTGGGCTGGCTTGGGCCAGTTTCGATCCAGAACTATTGACTCTTTTTTTTCTTTTTCTACCAGGACTAAAGGATTTCTAGAGTATTTATAATAGAGTATTTATAATAACCAAAACTTATACTCCTGGAATTTTAGAAATTGGTTAATAACTCCAAAAATCACTAAACTTTTTAAATAAGCTTTAAATGTTATTTAGAAGCCTTGGGTAAAGTTTGGTATGATTTGGACAATGTTTGATGCCTAAACCTCAAAACCCTAGTCTTTTAGTGATGCCTGCCCTATGAACTACACTACTGACTCCAAAAACCCTATTTTCCTGGAGATCCGTGAAGGAAAATTGTATTCAAGACATTAGATAATATACTTTTATTATCTTTGCATTTTCATAAGCATTACATGAGCATTCATGATTATATATGGTTATATGTAGAAAACGAAGAAGAGATAGAAGTTGAAGAAGCAAGGGCTACACCACCACCACCTGAAGAACCACCGGCCGAGAACTGCTTTTATTTTGACATCTGTGGAGCAGAGCCCGACTAACCTATAACACAAGGCAAGCCCCGGTGCATTTGCCACCTCCTTGCTATTTTAAATCTTTCTCACTTGCTTGATGCATTAGGTGATAGGAATCGTGTGCTAAACAAATTGCTGCATTTCCTTCCTTGAGAATTCAATTACCTTACCTTGATCCCCTGTTTTATAAAAAGGTTTTCTTATGCTTAGCCTTGCTCTAGAAAAACAAAATGTTTTGTTTTTTACAAAGGATGATGTTTCAAGTGGGTGGGATGTTTTCAAAAATAAAACTTGATGGTGGATCCATCATGGTCGTGATGGGTTCAACATCGGAAAAGATGTACCTCTGCCAGGTACCAAACTTTGGGTTGAAAATAATAAAGCTGAGACCGGGCGGTTGACTTGCACGAGAAGGGAGTCTCGGTGTAGTGTCTCCGTCTGAGTCGATTAAGGACCGTCTCGATGTAGGCTTGATGATCGAGGACCTTTTTACTGGTCAAATGCCTCATCATGGGTAAGATTTGCCTCGGGTAGACTAATACCAGAATAAGATAACACGCAATGGGAGTGGAGAGATGGTGAGAGTAGCGTGTACCTGAAAGGGAAATGTGCCCTTGGGCCATTTCTAAGTATTTTGGTGATTGAGTGCCAACACATGTGCTTAATTGTGAATTTATGTACATGGATGAACAAGGTGCAAATCATGAAGTAAAGGTATGTTTCTAAGCCTTAGTACATTGGTTTTGTGTACTAATATATTTGTCTAAGTGTTAGAAACAGGAAGAAGAAGAAGAGAAAAGGGGAGAGAATGACTTGGCTGTGTGCAGCCAAGACCCAGCTCGGTCTGGAGCACCGGACTGTCCGGTGTGCACCGGACAGTGTCCGGTGCGCCAGGCCGACTCGGCTCGAACTGGCCGCTCTCGGGAAATTGGCCGACGGCGTACGGCTAAAATTCACCGGACTGTCCGGTGTGCACCGGACTGTCCGGTGAGCCAACGGTCGGCCGGGCCAACGGTCGGCCGCGCAATCTGCGCGGGACACGTGGCGGAGCCAACGGTCGGAAGACGGCACCGGACTGTCCGGTGTGCACCGGACATGTCCGGTGCACCAACGGCTCTCAGATCTTCAGCGGTCTGCAACGGTCGGAAGCGCCAGATATGGAAACAAATCGGGCACCGGACAGTGTCCGGTGTGCACCGGACTGTCCGGTGCCCCCGACGACAGAAGGCAAGGATGGCCTTCCGGATTTGCTCTCAACGGCTCCTAGCTGCCTTGGGGCTATAAAAGGAGCCCCTAGGCGCATGGAGGAGACACACAAGCAACTCTTGAGCATTCTTGATCATCCACACTAAGTCTCTGCGCATTCGTTTGTGTTTCTAAGTGATTCGAGCTCTGTTCTAAGTGAGAACTCTGAGATAGTCTTGTGAGCTCGATTCTTGGCCGTGTGTGTGCGCTTTTGCTGTGGATTTGTGTGTGTTGCTTCCCTCCCTTACTCTATGTTTCTTTGTGATCATCTACTTGTAAGGGCAAGAGACTCCAATTTGTGGAGATTCCTTGCAAACGGGATAGTGAAAGGAAAAGCAAAACACCGTGGTATTCAAGTGGGTCTTTGGACCGCTTGAGAGGGGTTGATTGCAACCCTCGTCCGTTGGGACGCCACAACGTGGAAGTAGGCAAGCATTGGCTTGGCCGAACCACGGGATAAACCACCGTGTCACCTCTGTGCTCGATCTCTTGTGGTATTGTGTTTTGTTGAGACTTCACCCTAGCCACTTGGCAATAATCGTGCTAACGCTTAACAAGTTTTTGTGGCTTAAGTTTGAAGTTTTTACAGGATCACCTATTCACCCCCCCCCCTCTAGGTGCTCTCAATTGGTATCGGAGCCGTTCTCTTCACAAAGGGACTAACCGCCCGAAGAGATGGATCCTAAGGGGAAGGGTATAGTGATCAACGACAAAGAGAAGGAATCCTTCGTCAACGAGCCGAAGGACGATAAGCCTACCGACTCCGGCTCGGGCCAAAGACGGAAGGAAGGGAAGAAGAAGAAGACCAGGCGCATCAAGGAGATCGTCTACTACGACAGCGACGAGTCTACTTCTTCCCAAAAGGACGAGGACCACAACGACTACGAGAGGAAAAAATCGGTTAATTCGAACTTTTCTTTTGATTACTCTCGTATTCCGCAAAGTTCACATTCACATTTGCTCTCCATTCCACTCGGCAAGCCCCCACACTTTGATGGAGAGGACTACGGATTTTGGAGCCACAAAATGCGTAGTCACCTATTCTCTCTCCATCCTAGTATATGGGAGATTGTGGAGAGTGGAATGCACTTTGATAGTTCGGATAGTCCCATGTTCATCAATGAACAAATTCATAAGAATGCACAAGCTACTACTGTTCTTCTAGCTTCCTTGTGCAGGGATGAATATCATAAAGTGAGCGGCTTGGATAACGCCAAGCAAATCTGGGACACCCTCAAGATTTCTCATGAGGGGAACGACGTCACCTTGCTCACCAAGATGGAGTTGGTGGAAGGAGAGCTTGGACGGTTCGCCATGATAAGGGGCGAGGAGCCGACGCAAACATACAACCGGCTCAAGACCCTCATCAACAAGATAAGGAGCTACGGGAGCACGCGATGGACGGACCACGACGTCGTCCGCCTAATGCTCAGGTCCTTTACCGTACTTGATCCTCATCTCGTGAACAATATTCGTGAGAATCCCAGGTACACGATGATGACGCCCGAGGAGGTACTTGGAAAATTCGTGAGCGGGCGGATGATGATCAAGGAGGCAAGATACGTCGACGACGCGTTGAACGGACCACTCCACGAGCCTCAACCCATTGCTCTAAAAGCAACGAGGAGCAAGGAGTCGCTACCTAGCAAGGTGGCGCAAGTTGAGGCGGCCGGGCTCAATGATGAAGAGATGGCTCTCATCATCAAGAGATTCAAGACGGCACTAAATGGTCGCAAGGGGCAGCAAAGCAAGACCAAGACCAAAGGGAAGCGCTCATGCTTCAAATGCGGTAAGCTTGGTCATTTTATCGCTAACTGTCCCGATAATGAAAGTGACCAGGAAAAGGGGAACAAAAGAGAGAAGAAGAAGCAATACAAGAAGGCAAAAGGCGAGGCGCATCTAGGAAAGGAGTGGGACTCAGATTGCTCCTCCTCCGACTCCGACAACGAAGGACTCGCCGCCACTGCCTTCAACAAATCGGCTCTCTTCCCCAACGAGCGTCTCACTTGTCTTATGGCAAGGGAGAAGAAGGTGAGTACTCAAGACTCCACTTATGCTTCTTCTAGTGATAGTGAGTCTAGTGATGACGATGACATAGATTATTCATGCTTGTTCAAGGGCTTAGATAGATCTAAGATAGATAAAATCAATGAATTGATTGATGCATTGAATGAAAAGGATAGGCTTTTAGAAAAGCAGGAGGATTTATTGTATGATGAACATGATAAATTTGTAGAGGCACAAAAATCATATGCTCTAGAAGTGAAAAGAAATGAAATGCTTTCTAGTGAATTATCTTCCTGTCATGAAACCATTTCTACCTTAAGAAGTGTTAACAATGATTTAAATGCTAAATTAGAAATAGCAAATAAATCTAATTCTTGTGTAGAACATGTTAAGATTTGTACTAGGTGTAAGGATTTCGATATTGATGCCTGTAGTGAACACCTAGCTTTAATTTCCAAATTAAATGAGGAATTGACTAGTCTTAATGCCCAACTTAAGACTAGCAAGAATGAAGTTGATAAAATAAAATTTGCAAGGGATGCCTACACGGTTGGTAGACACCCCTCAATTAAGGATGGTCTTGGCTTCAAGAGAGAGGCCAAGAACTTAACAAGCCATAAGGCTCCCATCTTCGTCAAGGAGAAAGGGAAGGCCCCTATGGTTAGTAATGCTAAAAAGAACCATGCTTTTATGTATTATGATAGGAGAAATGCTAGAAATGCTTATAATGATTTTGATTCACATGTTTATGATTCTCATGCCATGTTTGCTTCTAGTTCTTCTTATAAGCATGATAGGGATATGTGTAGGAGAAATGTTGTACATATGCCTAGGAGAAATATTGCTCATGTGACTAGAAAGAATGTCATTCATGCTCCTAGGAAAGTAGTGAATGAACCTTCTACCATTTATTATGCTTGTAATGCTCCTTTTGCTATTTATAGAAAGGGTAAGAAGGTAGTTGCTAGGAAATTAGGGGCTAGATGCAAGGGAGATAAATCTTGCATTTGGGTCCCTAAAGATATTTGTGCTAACCTTGCAGGACCCAACATGAGTTGGGTACCTAAGACCCAAGCCTAAATTTGCCTTGCAGGTTTATGCATCCGGGGGTTCAAGCTGGATTATCGACAGCGGATGCACAAACCATATGACGGGGGAGAAGAAGATGTTCACCTCCTACGTCAAGAATAAGGATTCCCAAGATTCAATTATATTCGGTGATGGGAATCAAGGCAAGGTAAAAGGGTTAGGTAAAATTGCAATTTCTAATGAGCATTCTATCTCAAATGTATTCTTAGTGGAGAGTCTTGGATATAATTTGCTATCTGTTAGTCAATTATGTCAAATGGGATATAATTGTTTATTTACAAATGTAGATGTGTCTGTCTTTAGAAGATGTGATGGTTCACTAGCTTTTAAGGGTGTACTAGACGGCAAGCTTTACTTAGTTGATTTTGCAAAAGAAGAGGCCGGTCTAGATGCATGCTTAATGGCTAAGACTTGCATGGGCTGGCTATGGCATCGCCGCTTAGCACATGTGGGGATGAAGAACCTCCACAAGCTTCTAAAGGGAGAACACGTGATAGGTCTAACAAATGTTTATTTCGAAAAAGATAGACCTTGTGCAGCTTGTCAGGCAGGTAAACAAGTGGGAGGAGCACATCACAGCAAGAATGTGATGACCACGTCAAGACCTCTAGAGCTGCTGCATATGGACCTCTTCGGACCCGCCGCCTATCTAAGTATAGGAGGAAGTAAGTATGGTTTAGTTATTGTTGATGATTTTTCCCGCTTCACTTGGGTGTTCTTTTTGCAGGATAAGTCTGAAACTCAAGGGACCCTCAAGCGCTTCCTCAGGAGAGCTCAAAATGAGTTTGAGCTCAAGGTGAAGAAGATAAGGAGCGACAACGGGTCCGAGTTCAAGAACCTTCAAGTGGAGGAGTTTCTTGAGGAGGAAGGGATCAAGCACGAGTTCTCCGCTCCCTACACACCACAACAAAATGGTGTGGTAGAGAGGAAGAACAGGACGCTAATCGATATGGCGAGGACGATGCTTGGAGAGTTCAAGACCCCCGAGTGCTTTTGGTCGGAAGCCGTGAACACGGCTTGCCACGCCATCAACAGGGTCTATCTTCATCGACTCCTCAAGAAGACTTCGTATGAGCTGCTAACCGGTAACAAACCCAATGTATCTTACTTTCGTGTATTTGGGAGCAAGTGCTACATTCTAGTGAAGAAGGGTAGAAATTCTAAGTTTGCTCCCAAAGCTGTAGAAGGGTTTTTATTAGGTTATGATTCAAATACAAAGGCGTATAGAGTCTTCAACAAATCATCGGGTTTGGTTGAAGTCTCTAGCGACGTTGTATTTGATGAGACTAATGGCTCTCCAAGAGAGCAAGTTGTTGATTGTGATGATGTAGATGAAGAAGATGTTCCGACGGCCGCTATACGAACCATGGCGATTGGAGACGTTCGGCCACAGGAACATGATCAACCTTCTTCCTCAACGACGGTGCATCCCCCAACTCAAGACGATGAACAGGTTCATCAAAAGGAGGCGTGTGATCAAGGGGGAGCACAAGATGATCATGTGGAAGAAGCACAACCGGCACCTCCAACCCAAGTTCGAGCGATGATTCAAAGGGATCATCCCGTCGACCAAATTCTGGGTGACATTAGCAAGGGAGTAACTACTCGGTCTCGATTAGTTAATTTTTGTGAACATTACTCTTTTGTCTCCTCTATTGAGCCTTTCAGGGTAGAGGAGGCCTTGCTAGATCCGGACTGGGTGTTGGCCATGCAGGAGGAACTTAACAACTTCAAGCGCAATGAAGTTTGGACGCTGGTGCCTCGTCCCAAGCAAAATGTTGTGGGAACCAAGTGGGTTTTTTCGCAACAAACAGGACGAGCACGGGGTGGTGACGAGGAACAAGGCTCGACTTGTGGCAAAAGGTTATGCCCAAGTCGCAGGTTTGGACTTTGAGGTGACTTTTGCTCCTGTGGCTAGGCTAGAGTCCATTCGTATCTTGCTAGCATATGCCGCTCACCATTCTTTCAGGTTATACCAAATGGATGTGAAGAGCGCTTTCCTCAACGGGCCAATAAAGGAGGAGGTGTACGTGGAGCAACCCCCTGGCTTCGAGGATGAGCGGTACCCCGACCACGTATGTAAGCTCTCTAAGGCGCTCTATGGACTTAAGCAAGCCCCAAGAGCATGGTATGAATGCCTTAGAGATTTCTTAATGGCTAATGCTTTCAAGGTTGGGAAAGCCGATCCAACTCTTTTTACAAAGACATGTGATGGTGATTTGTTTGTATGCCAAATTTATGTCGATGACATAATATTTGGTTCTACTAATCAAAAGTCTTGTGAAGAGTTTAGCAGGGTGATGACGCAGAAATTCGAGATGTCGATGATGGGCGAGTTGAACTACTTCCTTGGGTTCCAAGTGAAGCAACTCAAGGACGGCACTTTCATCTCCCAAACGAAGTACACGCAAGATTTGCTAAAGCGGTTTGGGATGAAGGACGCCAAGCCCGCAAAGACGCCGATGGGAACCGACGGACACACCGACCTCAACAAAGGAGGTAAGTCCGTTGATCAAAAAGCATACCGGTCCATGATAGGTTCTTTGCTTTATTTATGTGCTAGTAGACCGGATATTATGCTTAGCGTATGCATGTGTGCTAGATTTCAATCCGATCCTAAGGAGTGTCACTTGGTGGCGGTGAAGCGAATTCTTAGATATTTAGTCGCTACGCCTTGCTTCGGGATCTGGTATCCAAAGGGGTCTAACTTTGACTTGATTGGGTACTCAGATTCCGACTATGCTGGATGTAAGGTCGATAGGAAGAGTACATCGGGGACGTGCCAATTCTTAGGAAGGTCCCTGGTGTCATGGAACTCTAAGAAACAAACCTCCGTTGCCCTATCCACCGCTGAAGCCGAGTACGTTGCTGCAGGTCAGTGTTGCGCGCAACTACTTTGGATGAGGCAAACCCTCAGGGACTTTGGCTACAATCTGAGCAAAGTCCCACTCCTATGTGATAATGAGAGTGCTATCCGAATAGCGGAAAATCCTGTTGAGCACAGCCGCACAAAGCACATTGACATCCGGCATCACTTTTTGAGAGACCACCAGCAAAAGGGAGATATCGAAGTGTTTTATGTTAGCACCGAGAACCAGCTAGCCGATATCTTTACCAAGCCTTTAGATGAGAAGACCTTTTGCAGGCTGCGTAGTGAGCTAAATGTCTTAGATTCGCGGAACTTGGATTGAATTATAGCATACATGTATTCATGCTTTTGATCATGTTCCTTTTTGCATCTTGTTGCTTATCATGGTGCTCAAGTTGTACAAACACTCCCTGGACCTCACAAGTCCGTTGCAAAGTGATGCACACGTTTAGGGGGAGATATGTTACAACTTGACCCTTTGAGACTAACCATATGTTTGAGTTTGTTTGATTTAGTCACAAAGGAGAATTGAAAGGGAAAAAGGTGGACTTGGATCATGCAAGACTTCCACTGCACTCCGATGAGAGGGTAACTTATTTCAAGTCCATCTCATGAACTCTTATTGCCATTTGCTCTTGATTGAAGATTTTTGTGAGGCAATGGGGTTATGGGGCCAAGATTGATCCCGTTTTGGTGCTTGATGCCAAAGGGGGAGAAAATAAAGGCCAAAGCAATAAATGGATCAGCTACCACTTGAGATTTTGAAAATAGTAGAATAGAGTTTTTGGTTTGTTAAAACTCTTTTGTTGTCTCTTGTGTCTCTCTTATGGCTTCTTTTGGGAGAAGTAGTAATTAAGGGAAAAAGGGGGAGTTTTTGAAATCGTTGATCAATCTCTTTTGGAATGACTCTCTTTATGCCTCAACATGTGTGTTTGACTTAGAGATAGAGATTTGAGTTTGATTTGCAAAAACAAACCAAGTGGTGGCAAAGGATGATCCATATATGCCAAAATTGAATAAAACTTAAATTTATTTTATTTGAAGTGAGTTTGCACTTGTTCTAGTGCTTTATGTTGTGTTGGCATAAATCACCAAAAAGGGGGAGATTGAAAGGGAAATGTGCCCTTGGGCCATTTCTAAGTATTTTGGTGATTGAGTGCCAACACATGTGCTTAATTGTGAATTTATGTACATGGATGAACAAGGTGCAAATCATGAAGTAAAGGTATGTTTCTAAGCCTTAGTACATTGGTTTTGTGTACTAATATATTTGTCTAAGTGTTAGAAACAGGAAGAAGAAGAAGAGAAAAGGGGAGAGAATGACTTGGCTGTGTGCAGCCAAGACCCAGCTCGGTCTGGAGCACCGGACTGTCCGGTGTGCACCGGACAGTGTCCGGTGCGCCAGGCCGACTCGGCTCGAACTGGCCGCTCTCGGGAAATTGGCCGACGGCGTACGGCTAAAATTCACCGGACTGTCCGGTGTGCACCGGACTGTCCGGTGAGCCAACGGTCGGCCGGGCCAACGGTCGGCCGCGCAATCTGCGCGGGACACGTGGCGGAGCCAACGGTCGGAAGACGGCACCGGACTGTCCGGTGTGCACCGGACATGTCCGGTGCGCCAACGGCTCTCAGATCTTCAGCGGTCTGCAACGGTCGGAAGCGCCAGATATGGAAACAAATCGGGCACCGGACAGTGTCCGGTGTGCACCGGACTGTCCGGTGCCCCCGACGACAGAAGGCAAGGATGGCCTTCCGGATTTGCTCTCAACGGCTCCTAGCTGCCTTGGGGCTATAAAAGGAGCCCCTAGGCGCATGGAGGAGACACACAAGCAACTCTTGAGCATTCTTGATCATCCACACTAAGTCTCTGCGCATTCGTTTGTGTTTCTAAGTGATTCGAGCTCTGTTCTAAGTGAGAACTCTGAGATAGTCTTGTGAGCTCGATTCTTGGCCGTGTGTGTGCGCTTTTGCTGTGGATTTGTGTGTGTTGCTTCCCTCCCTTACTCTGTGTTTCTTTGTGATCATCTACTTGTAAGGGCAAGAGACTCCAATTTGTGGAGATTCCTTGCAAACGGGATAGTGAAAGGAAAAGCAAAACACCGTGGTATTCAAGTGGGTCTTTGGACCGCTTGAGAGGGGTTGATTGCAACCCTCGTCCGTTGGGACGCCACAACGTGGAAGTAGGCAAGCATTGGCTTGGCCGAACCACGGGATAAACCACCGTGTCACCTCTGTGCTCGATCTCTTGTGGTATTGTGTTTTGTTGAGACTTCACCCTAGCCACTTGGCAATAATCGTGCTAACGCTTAACAAGTTTTTGTGGCTTAAGTTTGAAGTTTTTACAGGATCACCTATTCACCCCCCCCCCCTCTAGGTGCTCTCAGTACCCTCTGTGGCAAGAGGCTGGACGGTGGTGTATCTATGCTCTCGGTTGGTGTGAACCTGATCTGGTCTTAAGAAACCCAGTGGCGAGTTGACATATGCAAGGGTTAAGTGCTACATATGTCGTGTGATTGGAGATCCTCAACTGAGTATTAAATGATTCGGATCGCCGTTACTTCTCAGATATGAAGACTTGGTCACTGACCTACACGTAGCAATCCAGTGAATTAAAGGGATGATGAAAAGATGGCTAGTATAGGCCAAGTGCTTGAACTAGGGTAGAAAGAACTCTAGATGCAGGTAAGTTTACTTAACCTGATAAGTAAAACTGGACTTTTAAGGATCCACTATTAGTAAGCATTTCTGCAAATAGAGTCTTTGATTCTTGACAAGCCATACCTTGATTCCCAAAAGCTAGCATATCCTTGAGAGTCTTTTATTTTGACGGGTAAGACTTGTGAAAGTACACTCCGTACTCAGGGTTTTCAAACCCATGATGTTGTAGGTAAGGATGCAGCAAATTTTTGTTGCTTTTGTTCCAAGGTGGTGCCTAAGGCAGAAAACCAAGACTGAAGTCTTGGGAGGAAGTGCCCTCGTCTAAGAACTTTTTACTGTTAATCGGTAGGGGTTTTTGCCTTCCAGGGTTGTAATAATATTACTACAGCACTCTTATATTTTACTTGTCTGTAATAATACTACTCTTTCTATACTTTAATATAAAATAAGTTGTTGTAACTGCTTCCGTATACTCGTACCTCCGATGTGTTCTAATATCTACGTGACGGGTGAAATGCTCTTGGGCAAGGTAAAGAATACAAATACCGAACTTATCAAGTGATCAGGTGCACTTGTAGGGTTGTCTGAGGTCCGATGGATAAGAACAACTGTAGGTGGGCCTAATGACTTGGGAGGTTCCGTCACATAAGTATTATTCCTTGGCGCCATCAAGCTAACTAGGAGACGCCACCTAGATAAGCTTGTACTCCTCATTATAGGGCGACTCCTCTTAGACCTCCCGCTCTTCACCTGTGGGGGGTTTATATATCGCAAGAGTGAGCTCACAAAAGATCATAGCTCAACAAATTGTGGGGAATAATGTGCATGATCTCACCAAAGGTGGGAATCCACGTGAAGTGTAAGGCTGACCAATAAATAGGGTTGAAGCTGAGCATTGCTTTTAATAAATTGGTCATGTTTTATTAGAAGTTACTAAATGTAAGTAGATACCAAACCAGAGTAATAGTAGATCAAAATTAATAATAAATCCCAATGCGATGCAAATGACAAATTGAATTTAATTCCATAAATTAATCACGCAAGAGTCTTGAGCTGCTCTTGACCGCGAGCACGACTAGTATACCAGTTTTACACTCTCAGAAGTTGTACCCTGTACCCACAAGTCGTGTATCCCATGTAGCCTAGTTTTGCAAGGCCCTTAAACACTGCCGAGGTGAATGGCTAGGGATCCACTATAAGGCCTTTACAAAGTTCCACTAGCTTCAGAAAACCCGCTACAGTTTCTAGGAAGAGCAATGCATGAATCCCCCGTCCGACCGCCATCGCAGCAAAATTAACCCGAGAACCTCCCTACCCGCCTGCTCCCCTACTGCCCTTGCCCCTTTCGAGTAAGGTAGTCCTCCACTAGCTTTCTTAATTAGTCAGCCAAAGGCGTTCCATTCCACCCATGTGGTGGCACGTGTTTCTCAAGTTAAGGTCGATGTTCCAATTAACATAGTTGCCTTTTCATGAACAGAAATAGAACAATAATAAAGATTTATCATGTGTAATAGTTATCTAAACACCCAAAAACATATATAGCAATAGCAAAGACTACCCAAAAGTTCAAGGGTAAAAAAGGTGAAAAGATAACCAGACTAGAGTGGCCTATTGGGTCTCATCAAAATTAATTCTATGCATGATAAAATGATTATAAAGAACATTATTGGGTAAATAAAGTGGTCAAGGGCACAACTTGCCATCAATGAGCTCCTGCTCAGCAACTTCTACCTGCTGAACACCTGGATCCTATGTGGCTTGCTCGTCTACTCGCAACAGTACAAACAAACATGGTATAGCAGAAATTAACATCACACCAAATATGAATACAGAATGCATAATAATAATCTACGTGTTGTAATGAGATCGTAGGAAAAAGAATCATTAAATTCGGAGTTACAGATTTAGAGATATGGTTTTCCGAAGTATTTATATGTTTGGTACAAGATTAATTAAGTGATCAAATTTAATATGGCTTTTATGCTAAAACAGTGTTACTGAGTGATAAACAATATTAATACAAATATATAGAAACTAGAATGGACTAAAAAGAAGCTAAAATGAATTCTGACGGTCTATCCATTAGGATTCCGACGGTCGATCCCCAGTTTCCCCACACTGGCCAACTCCGGCGGCCGAGCAGGACCTCACGGCGGCACGCCATGGCTGGCGTTTCCCCATCCCACGCAGTAGGCCGCTAACTCCAAAATCAAACCACGCTACACGACGTCAAGAACATGGTGAACAGAATGGCACCCAGCATACCTCGGTTTGGGGTGAGGACCCTTCTGTCCACGTGGTGATGCGGATCCGTGGCAGAGCTCAATGACGGCGAGAAATTCTCGTCACACCGAGGATTCACGCACGCAGATTCTTCCCTGAGAACGACCCACACACACGCCCGAACACCCAGGATCGGGTCACCGGCGCTGAGCGGCGATGAAGGTGAGGTCCGACGGCGACAATGGCAACACTCGATTCTTTCCCTCCCTGCCCGCCGTGGTACGGTGGCTGGTCTCGACAGTTCTCGCGCGCGGGTGGTTAGACGAGAGCGGATACGCCCCAGGGCTTTATACCAGGTTGAGGGAGCAACGGTCGGGGTGAGGTGATCGGAAGAACTCCGATTTTCCCGGCGATAGAGTCGGACTGCGCCCGTGGTCGTGGCGGGGTGGAGTGATTCTGACCGAAGGGGCCACCAGCCAGTGTTACGAATAGGTGGGATGTGGACCTGGCAACACGGGCCCAGTGATCATCTAGTCATTCCGAGGGAAGCTGGTGCTCAGTCACCACCCACGCGGACCCACTTGTCAAAGCCACGGCACGCGCGCGCACGGCCACGCAGGCACGTTGGTGGGCCGGCCGGTGCAATTGAACCCAAAAGCAGGTTTTCCATTTTCTTTTTTCTTTTCTTTTTTATTTTCTCTTATCTTTTCTTTCTTTCCAAATTTAAAACTTCAATTTAAATTCAAACTTTGTGGCACATTTGTACTCAGACTAACTGTTTTATTTGATCATACCAAAATGTGATGAAGTTATTTATTTATAAATTTATTTTGTATTGTATGATATTTCTCTCTTTCCTCTTTTTCTATTTTCCAAATTTTCCTAAATTTCAATTTGGAGTTCAATCCAAATCCTCAAACCCTCACTATATTTTTATTAATATTATTATTATTATCAAATGCACAAACAAACAAAACTCCAACATGATACATAGTTTATTTTAGGTATCCTTAGTCATTTGTTCACATTATATATGGTTGTTACCATGTGATGATGAGTATGGGGCAAAAACATGGAATGATATCTACTCTCTTCATATTAATTACAAACTGGGTATTACAAATCTTACCCCCCTTAAAAAGAATCTCGTCCTCGAGGTTAGGAAGAACTAGGGAAGAGGTGGGAAAATTCTATTCGAAGCTCTTCTTCTCTTTCCCAAGAAGCCTCATTGTGACAGAACCTCCCAAGTCATTAGGCCCACATACAGTTGTCCTTGTCCAACGTACCTTAGACAACCATATAGGTTCCCCTGATCACTTGGCAAGTTCGGTATCTGAATTCCTTACCTTTCCCAAGAGCGTTTCACCCGTCATGCAGACATTACAATACATCGGAGGTACAAAAATGCGGAAGCAGTTACAATAACTTACTTTATTTAAAAAGTAAGAAAGAGTAGTAGTTATTACAGACCAGAACAAAAATAAGAGTGTGGAGTATTATTATTACATAACCTGGGAGGCAAAAACCCCTCCCGATAAACAGTAAAAAGTTTTTCTTAAAGGAGGACCCTTCCTCCCGCAGCTTCAGTCTTGATTTTCTTCTTTTGGTACCACCTTGGAACAGAAACAACAAAAGTTTGCTGCTTCTTCACCTAAAACAACATGGGACAAAGCCCTGAGTATGAAATGTACTTTCACAAGTCTTACCCGTCAAAATAAAAGACTCTCAAGGATATGCTGGCCTTTAGGAGTCAAGGTATGGCTTATTAATAATCAAAGACTCTATTTGCAGAAATGCTTACTAATAGTGGATCCTTAAAAGTCCAGTTTTATTAGCCAGTTAAGTCATTACCTGAGTTCTAGAGTTCTTTCTACCCTAGGTCAAGCACTTGACCTATACTAGCCAATTTCTTAACAACCCTTCTTGTTCACTGGAGTGCTACATGTAGGGCAGTGACCAAGTCTTCATGTCCGCGAAGTTACGGCGATCCGAATCGATTATACTCAGTTGAGGATCTCCGATCACATGACATATGTAGCACTTAACCCTTGCATATGTCAACTCGCCACCGGGGTTCTTAAGACCAGATCAGGTTCACGCCAATCGAGAGCACAGATACACCACCGTCCAACCTCTTGCCACGGAGGGTACACGCTACTCTCGCCATCTCTGCACTCCCATTGCGTGTTATCTTATTCTGGTATTAGTCTGCCCGAGGCAAAGCTTACCCATGATGAGGCATGTGACCAGTTAAAGGGTCCTCGATCATCAAGCCTACATCGACAAGGCCCTTAATCGACTTAGACAGAGACACTACACTGAGACTCTCTTCTCATTCAAGTCACCCGCCCGGTCTCAGCTTTATCATTTCAAACCCAAAGTTTGGTACCTAGCAGAGGTACATCTTTTCCAATGTTGAACCCATCATGGCCATGATGGATCCACCATCAAGTTTTATTTTTGAAAACATCCCACCCACTTTGAAGCATCATCTTTTGTGAAAACAAAACATTTTGATTTCTAGAGCAAAGCTAAGCATAAGAAAAACCTTTTTGTAAATCAGGGATTAAGGAAGGAAATGCAGCAACTGGTTTAGCACACAACTCCTGTCACCTAATGCATCAAGTAAGTGAGAAAGATTTTAAAATAGCAAGGAGGTGGCAAATGCACTGGGGCTTGCCTTGTGTGATAGGTGAATCAGGCTCTGTTCCGCAGATATCAAAATAAAAGCAGTTTCCTGCCTGAGGTTCTTCAGGTGGTTGTGGTGAAATTCTCGCTTCTTCAACTTCTATTTCCTCTTCGTTCTCTAGATATAACCATATATAATCATGAATGCTCATGTAATGCTCATGAAAATGCTAAGATAATAAAAGTTTATTATCTAATGTCTTGAATATAACTTTCCTTTACGGATCTCCGAGAAATTAGGGTTTTCGGAGTCTATAGTGAAGTTCACAGAGCAGGGGGGCTAGGGTTTTGGGTTCTAAGTACCAAACATGGTCCAAATCATACCAAACTTTACCCAAGGCTTCTAAATATTATTTAAAGTTTACCTAAAAAGTTTGGAGAATTTTGGAATTTTTAATTATTCTCTAAAATTCCAGAAGTATGGATTTTGGCTATTTTAAATGCCCCAAAATTCCCTATTGGAACTAAAAATCATGAACTATTTTTATTAAATACTATGGAAAATTAGGAGCCTAGTAAAATTGATCTGGTATTTTTAGCATTTTCTACAATTTTTTATGGATTTCTAAAGCTTCTCGGAAAAAGAAAAAGAAAATCTTTCAACAGTGTTGGGCTAGAACTGACCCAACCGGCCCAACCCGAAATGGAAAACGGGGACGCGCCCGCACGCGCCCGCGTTGGCGGATTCGCAGAGACACCCTTACCGATTCAAAAATCAGAGCGGTAGTCCTTGGCACTATTCACACGTCTCACTGACATTTGCAAGAACACCCCTGCGCTTCTATTCCTTCATAGACCGAAGTCCATGACGGCGAACAGCGCGGGGCCGAGCTCCGATGAGCTTACACCTGCTGATTTACGCAATGACCGGTGCTCTACTTTGGCAGAGACCGAATTCAAGTCCTAACAAACGTTTCCCCTCAACTAATTTCACGAACGGCGCTCTAACCTGCTCTGTCCACGGTGACCGTATGATCAACGAACATTCTAATGCGTTCCTGGCGATCTAAAGTAGCTAGCTCAATAGAGTTGGTTGAGGAGTATTAGGGGCAGGTATGGGTGCTGTAACAAGAGGGTAGGGAGCACGAACGGACCTGGAGTACGCTGACCACGGTGAGCCAACACCACTCGGTGTTCTTGAGTAATTTGGGGGAAATCCCAAATTGGGGAGTTCTAGTGGATGATTTGAGGCACGGGTTGCTTCACTGGTTGCACAATTACTTAGCGGAGTAGGCGGGGTCGGCAATTTATAGGCTCCCACAGCGGTGGCCGGTGAATTTGAGAGAGACGCGCGGCGGCCGGAGAAGAAGAAGGTTACTGGCACGCGCAATTGGTGGCAATTACCGTGGCAAGCTCCTCGGCGATCACCGGATGGGCTAACGTGGGTCACGGCGGTGCGGTTAACATGCCGAGGCATGTGGCGCAAGGCCGCGAGGTGTCTAACTCCAGCGAACCTATCCAAGGCGGCCGTGACACGCTCGGGTACGGCGGTCGGAGTAAGATAGTGGCTGGAGTTTATCCCTGGGTGATATTTCTTACTCCCACGACGTTATCCATCCGCGCCGAGCGCGAATCACCGCGGCGGTGTGAATCCGGGTGCACGGTCACCGGAGGTGAGATCTCTGAGTTGGCGTCCTGATCAATACACTGTACCATCGCGCAGCTCATTCAGTCGGCCTGTTAGAGTATGTTTGGCATCGATTTGCTCCAGATTTTGTGTAATGACTGAATCAACTCTCTGTATCAAAGTTATAGCCTAATAAACCAGCTACAATCTTGTTACAACAATCACAGTCAAACACTCACTAGATCATGCTCGAATCCCAGCTCAAAGATTTTTCAATCACATTGTCAGTCTAAATTCAGACCTAGGGCAGTATGACAGCCCATCTTTGGGCCTAATTATTTCAAAATATTTCATGGCACCAAGGCATAATCCCTATAGCAAAGTTGTCCTCCTTTTATAGCTCTACAAACTTGATGGGTTGACCTAGGGCAAAATCTCCATAATTTGGAAGATATAGGGCTTCAAAGTTGACCCAATGCCACTGAAATTGAGACTTAATAGAGTTTAAGTGGGGCTTTTTTGCAAACAAGTCCAAATCTCAAGGTTTACTTTGCAAATCCCCATACATGTGAATCATATGAGTTAAGGTATCCTAATTTCATGGTTTTTGCACTTAGGTCCAAAAATGTGCACACTTTTACAGATAGCCCCCAAAGGTTTCAGTCCAGGTTTTTCTCTGGGTCTATTTAGGATTTTTGGTACTTCTAGGGTGTGGATGCTACTAAAGTCCATCCATGGTGACATTTTATGATCATTACCAATAGGTTTTGAAGTTTTCTCTTATTAGGCTTTATTTACTCTTCTGAGTCCAGTTTAGGGCTAAGTACTATATCCTAGGGTTTCACCCATGAAATGTCACATCAATACAACTTTGTTTGAAATTTTTGCCTCGTGAATGCATTCTAAGTGTGACAAACACATGATATGCCAATGCTTATGATGTTGTGCTCAAATTTTAGTGGCAGTAACACCAGGGGTATTACATCCTTCCACCCATAAAAGAATCTCATCCCGAGATTTAAAATCCTAGAGCAAGTAATGGAAAAGGAAATGTGTCATACTTTTATTTCCTTATTTTTGGTACAAGGTAGGGATGATATGGGGTTCATTCCTTTATTACAACAAGTGTGCATATCTTTACAATTTACACGAAGCTAAAAAGCCTAGGAAATTCTTGTCTAAAAAGTCTTGAGTTTCCCAAGTAGCTTCATCTTCTGTATGTTGGTTCCACTATATCTTGTAAAACTTGAGAGTTTTCCTTCGGGTAATTCTGTCCTTTTGATCCAAGACTCGAATAGGATGTTCAGACTATGTCAAGTCTGGTTCTAAGGCAACATCCGTTACTTCAATGGTTCGATCGGGAATCTGAAGACACTTCTTCAATTGAGACACGTGGAACACATTATGCACTGCAGACAAGGTTTCGGGTAATTGGAGCCGGTATGCTACTGGTCCACATTGTTCAAGAAATGGGAAAGGACCAATATACCGGGGTGCAAGCTTCCCTTTTACCCCAAAACGTGATACACCCTTCATTGGTGAGACTTTCAGGTAGACATAATCTTCAACTTGAAAGTACATGGGTTTGTGTCGTTTGTCTGCATAACACTTCTGTCGAGCTTGGCGTTCTTTTAAATTATGAATTATTCGTCGAACCTTTTCTTCTGCTTCCTTTACCATATCTGGCCTGAAGAAACTTCTTTCACCTAGTTTAGACCAGTTTAACGGAGTACGACACCGTCTTCCATACAAGGCTTTAAAAGGTGCCATTTTGATACTCTCTTGATAGCTATTATTGTACGAGAACTTCGCTAATGGTAAGCAATCATCCCATTTCTGTGGGAATTCCAGAACACATGCTCGCAACATATCTTCAAGTATCTGATTTACCCTCTTAGTCTGTCCACTAGTTTGGGGATGATAGGCCGAACTGTGGAGTAATTTAGTACCCAAGGATTTGTGAAGTTTTTCCAGAATCTGGATACGAATTGAGGTCCACGATCTGACACTATAGTCTTTGAAACACCGTGCAGACTGAGGATGCGAGCAATGTACAGTTCTGCATATGCGATTACTGGATACTTTACTTTGACTGGGAGAAAATGGGCGATCTTTGTAAGTCGATCAATGATAACCCAGATGGAATCATACCCTTTTGTTGTCCTAGGCAATCCCACAATAAAGTCCATGCTTATATCCTCCCATTTCCATGTAGGTATAGGTAAAGATTGTAATGGACCAGCAGCTTTCATATGTATGGCCTTGACACATCTACAAGTGTCACATCTTGCCACATAGCATGTGATTTCAATCTTCATCTTTGTCCACCAATAATGCTGTTTTAGATCATGATACATCTTAGTGCTTCCGGGATGAATAGAATAGCGACTAAGATGTGCTTCATCTAGAATTTGCTGGCGGATCTCATCATTCTTAGGCACAACTATGCGGTGATTAAACCATACAACACCTTGATCATCTCTTCTGAAGCAGTTGGCTGTACCAGCCTCTATTTTCTCATGAATGTGTTTCATACCCTCATCATTTCTTTGGGCATCAATTATCCTTTGCAGAAGGACTGACTCAAGCTTCAAGTGATTTGAAGTTCCATGTTGAATCATTCCCAGGTTCAACTTCTCCATTTCTTGGCATAATGTAATGTCAGAAGTCTTCATCGTCAGACAATGGCAGGAAGCCTTGCGATTTAACGCATCTGCCACTACATTAGCCTTGCCTGGGTGATAGTGAATCTCCAATTCATAATCTTTAATAAGCTCGAGCCATCTCCTCTGCCTCATTTTCAACTATGACTGGTTAAAGATATACTTAAAGCTTTTATGATCTGTATAAATATGACAGTTATTCCCCAGTAGATAATGACGCCATATTTTTAGGGCATGAACCACAGCAGCTAACTCCAGGTCATGAATTGGATAATGTTCCTCATGTTGGTGCAACTGCCTTGAAGCATAAGCTATCACTCGACCTTCTTGCATAAGAACACACCCTAGACCACTGCCTGATGCATCACAATACACATCAAAGGGCTTTTCAATGTCCGGTTGAGCTAATACCGGAGCAGTGGTCAATAATACTTTCAGCTGCTCAAAAGCTTCACTACATTTTGAAGACCAATTAAATTTAGTATCATTCTTCAATAAACTTGTGATTGGTTTTACAAGCTTGGAAAAATCTGGAATGAATCGACGGTAATAACTAGCCAGTCCAAGGAAACTTCGGACTTGATGTACAGTGGTTGGGAGTTTCCACTCCAAAATATCCTTGACTTTGCTAGGATCCACCGCAATCCCCTTGGCAGATAATACATGTCCTAGAAATTGGATCTCCTCCAGCCAAAACGCGCACTTACTGAACTTAGCATATAATTGGTGCTCCCTTAAGCGTGTTAATACGATCCGCAAATGCCGAGCATGCTCCTCTTCATTCTTAGAATATATCAAGATATCATCAATGAATACCACCATGAATTTATCCAACTCGGGTATGAATACCGAGTTCATAAGATATGTGAAGTGGGCTGGAGCATTTGTTAGTCCAAAAGACATAACCAAATATTCAAATAATCCATACCGCGTAGTGAATGCGGTCTTGGGTATATCTTCGGGTCGTATACGGATCTAATGATAACCTGACCTGAGGTCAATCTTGGGAAATACCTGGGCTCCGGTAAGTTGATCAAATAGGATGTCAATCCGGGGAAGAGGGTACTTATTCTTGATGGTGACCTCATTAAGGGGTCTATAATCCACACACATCCGAAGTGTTTGATCCTTCTTCTTGACAAAGATGGCTGGAAAACCCAAGGTGATGTGCTTGGTCGGATGAATCCTTTTTCTAGTAGATCTTGTAATTGGGTCTTGAGTTCTGCCAATTCATTCGGAGGCATTCGGTACGCCCTTCTAGAAATAGGAGCCATACCGGGCTTCAACTCAATCACAAATTCTACATCTCTTTCTAGAGGCAATCCAGACAAATCTTCCAGAAAGACGTCCGGGAATTCACATACTACCGGAATATCTTGGATCTCTGGTATAATGGCTTCATATACTCTACCAGTTGGTTTAGCTAAAATAGCTATAGGGATGGACAAGAGAACCTCTTCTTGGCCATAACTCAACCTAATGTTTCTCAAATCAGTGTTGAGGATTGCTTTATGCAGGGCTAACCAATTCATGCCCAAAATTACATCTATATCTTGGCCTTTTAGAACAATCATGTTTGTGGGAAAGTCCCGTTCAGCCAATGTTATAGGCACATGGAAAGCCACCTCTTTAGTGAATATTTGTCCCCCAGGCGAATGAATTATAAACCCTTCCCTTGATTCATTGTATGGAATGCAATGTTGCTCCACAAACTTCTTGCTTATGAATGTATGTAAAGCGCCAGAATCAAAAATAATAACTGCAGGGTGATTGGCCATGAGAAACGTACCCATCATAACCGGTTCTCCTTCCGGTGATGTGGCCACTTGCGTATAATAAATCCGCCTAGTTTTCTACATATTTTTGCCCGCGGTATCGTTTGCCGCATTTCCCTTGCCTTGAGCGGAACTCCCTGAACTCTGCTGATTATTTGATCTGTTCTGCTTCGGGTATGGACAGTCCTTGATAAAATGTCCGGACTTTCCACAATTAAAGCAGCCTGTTGAAGAGCTTGGGAGGGCAGGGAAACGAGCACCAAGGGCACTTGGCTGATTTGTTGAGGTGGGGGCAGCAGCAGGACGGATAAAAACAGGTTGATTGAAAGGGTAGGAGGGTGGACGTGGTGAAGAACGATTCTGAGTAAAAGGTCGAATCACCAACCTTTGTCTTTTCTTAGGCCCCTGGTTGGGCCTATCGCCTCCTTAGCCCTTTGATTTTCCTGGGCCTGCATATTTGGCTTCAACTGCCAGCGCTGAGCTGATAGCCCTGTTGTAAGTGAGGTCGAGACAAGTGGCCATTTTCCGCTGCAACCGGTCATTGAGGCCTCTCATAAAACAATTTTTCTTCTTTAGATCAGTATTGACATGATCGATGGCATACTGGGACAAGTGGTTGAATTTGTTGAGATACTTAGTGATAGTATCCCCACCTTGATTGAGCTTCATAAATTCCTCATGTTTCATATGGAGCACCCCTTCAGGAATATAGTGCTCCTAGAAAGCCAGTTTGAATTCGTCCCAGGTAATTTGATGACCAGTAGGCTGGATAGCCACGTAATTTCCCCACCAAGTGCTGGCAGGGCCTCGCAACTGTTGCGCAGCAAATAAGGGCTTTTGAGTCTCTGTGTAGCGGAGAAGCCCAAACTTTTGTTCGATAACCCGGATCCACTCATCCGCTTCAAGAGGATCTTCAGCCTTGACAAATAGCGAGGGACGCGTTTCTGAGAAATCCAGATATGAAGTTTCGTGGGGTCCTTGCGGATACACTCGCCTGCCTTGCTGTTGCATTTGTTGTCCCACCATTTCCCACAGAAAGCGGGTGTTATCGGCTGTTGCGTTGACTAAGGCAGTGATAGCCTCAGCCAAGGTTGGGGGTAGTGGTTGTGGGTTTGGAGTAGCTTCCCTCCCACGTGTGGTTCCCGCACCATCCTGTCCACGAGTCCTGGACGACATCTGAGGCAAAGAACATTTGGAAACTATAATATGCCAAAGCAAACCATCCATTTTACATTACTTAAAAGGGTAATGATACAAACTCGGATTTACGACAGGATTACATTACCTATTACACATTATCACTATTTCTATACTACACTACTCTAGCTTCTTATCACTTTTGATAGCTTCGCTGTCAGGTGTAGGAGACCATTCATCGACCAGATTCATTGGAGGAGGGGGCCTAAAAAGGTCTAGCTCCCCACCAAGGGCTTCACCCACTGCTCTAGAAGGTCCGGCTTCCATCCCGACAGGATCCACAGGTACGTTAGGGTGCAGTTGTGAATACAATACATGAACCTCCTCATGTAGTGTGTTACAATACACTTGCAAGTTGTCCATGGCTGTGCTAAGCTCCTCCACGCGGGCTCGAGGTTTGGCTTCCTTGGCCCAAGCAAGTGAACGTGAGTTAACCGCCCAATCGAGCGCTAAATCTCGTTCAGCAAGTTGGTCTTGCAGGTGGCCGATGTCAGTTCTCAACTCGTTTATTCGCTGACCATCCTCGACCCATACTTTGTTCATGTGACGGAGCTCTGATCGAAGCTGTTCTACTTGAGCTTCCAGATCTCCGATAGGATCATTGCTACCACTACTACTGTCCTCATGCCTTGGGGCTAGTTGATGGCGAGGTACGCCAATTGGCCCGGTAGACTTGCGCTGTAACACCCACTTTGTAAATTGCTAGAAATAATACCAGTAGAGAAACATTTTCTCTTTATGTGAGTTTGATCTTCATGCATCATCCTATGTGAACACCATGTCCAAGAACAATTAATAAAAAGATATGCTACTAAATCCATGCATCATGTTGAATATTTTATTTTTGTGTGCATCTTGTAACAAGAAAATATTAAAGATCAAAAAGGAAAAATTAAATCCTAAAAGAAATTATTGAATCTAGAAAAGAGAAGGAATATGAAAACATGAATACTATATTTGAATAAATATTCTCAAATCTAATACTTTTAATTGCACAGATATGGTTTGCAAATGAACTAGTCACAAGTTTGAATTTAAATTAGTATTTAAATTTGAATTTGTGAAAGAATGGAGAAAGGAGAAAATAAAAGAAAAATAAGAGAAAAAGGAAAAGGAATACTATACCTAACTAGGCCGGCTATCTCCCATTCGGCCCATCTGGTGACCTCACGCGCGGCCCAGCGCCCGCGTGCGCCGACAGGTGGGGCCCACGTGCCAGCCGCTAACTCCACCGCACGCGCGCACCTGGCATCTGGACCCGGTCGAGCAGCCTCTACGTGGTTCCCCCCCCCCTTCGTCCCAGCGCCACTGTCACACGGGCCAAGCCTGTCAGTCTCGTCGCGCGCGCGCTCACCCTCACGACCTCTGCCTGCGGGACCCCGCGCCTCAGCCGCTCGTTCTCGCTTGTCCCTTTGACGCGTGGGCCCGGGTTGTAAGCACTCGCCTTCAACCATCCCGCCGCGCATGGCGGAGCTTCGCCGTGGAATTCGGAGCTGGTAGTTGCGTGCGCCTGGGCCGGACCTGGGGGATTTAAGTGCGGGGTAAGTAGGGCTTTGACCTCTCACCTCATCACGCCGCAATCGACCTCGTCAGGGCTCGGGTTTGGGAGAGAAATTTGCAGCGCCGCCGTCGAGGCTATCTCAATTGGGCACTCCAGTGCTCGGGCCGCGACATTGGGAAGCTTCGGCGACTCAGGGCGGGACCAATCGTGCCGTCAATTTGAGCTGAGTACCATCGGAAGTCGAGTAATCGCTCGCCAGAGCAGGGAGCGCCACCGTCGTCCGCCTTCTACCGTGGACGAGGCTCATCACTGCGGAATCCTCAGTAAATACCACACTCCTCGCATTAGTTCCATACGCTCATCGTGTAGCATCGACCCGAACCAAAGATAATGCCCATGTGCTTAGTAATTTCTCACCGGAGCTTTGGTTCGCCGAAGTTCCGCTTCACGTCGCGGTGGGCACGGTAGTCACCATAATCCTCACGAAGTAACCCCCGATTGTGTTCGTCGTTGCCCCCACATTGTTTCGCACCGAGAATATGTCGAAGTTGTGCTCCTGTTCACGAAGTGGGCGGTGCGCCGGCAATGGCACCGCCGCTGGAGGTCTGGGCGCCGCCGCCGCGCTGGCCTGGGGTTGGGGACGACCTGGATGCCGTTGGTTTCCATTCGGACGGCTCAGATTAGATGATCACACACCTCTTCGCGCGATCGATGAGAACCGTAGATCTGTGATCCGACGATTACGATTCAATCTCGAGTATTTTAAATCCGAGCCTTAGATTTGGGATCCATCGGCTGTCCTTGTGTACCGGTTCAGTATAGGCAGATTTAATCTAGAGCGCCCAAGTCTGATCCAACGGCTCGGATTAAACGATACCCCTTCGCGGGTACATTTTGCTAAAGAGACCCTAGGGTATTTTATAATGAACCCGCCGTCCTATTTCCACTGTTCTCTGTGTCTGGGACGACTTGCACCGAGCCCCCTACGGTTATCAGATATTGAGGCCCAGTCCAGAACCTATTTAAATTAAATAAATGAAATAGAAAATAGATTTTTAATATGAAAATAATTACTAGAACTTAATAAATTCATAGAAAATTCATACTAACTCCAAATTAATCCATTCCACTTTCTAAATTTTTGTAATTTTATCCTTTATCACCTAGAGCCTCTGTTATGTCATGAAAACAGTAAGAAATTTATTTATCACTTAATCCTATTTAAAGCACATAAAACCTTTGAAAATGCATAACTTGAAATCTATAACTCAGAAAATTATGATTCCAGTTCCTAGGTTTTTATTTTAATATGTAGAATATCTCTGTGTATTTTGTTTACATGCTTGGTGTAATGTTAATTTTCCCTATATCCTGTGCTTGTTTGTATTGTGGCGAGTAGAAGAGCCCGTTGCTGAGGATCCTGGTGAGCAGCAGGTTGAAGTAGCTGAGCAGGAGCTCATTGAAGGCAAGTTGTGCCCTTGACCACTTTTTACCCAATAGTGTTCTTTAATATCACATACTCATGCATAGGTTAATTTTGATGGGACCCAATAGGTCACCCTAGATTGTTTATCTCATTACCTTGTTTACCCCTGAATCACTTGGGTAGTTTGCTATTGCTTTACATGGTTTTGGGATAATCATTTATTATATCTATGTTCCAATTATTCTTGTTATTCTGTTTATGTTCATGTTGAGATCATTAATGTTAATTGGAACATAGAGCTTAACTTGAGTAACACGTGCCACCACAAGGGTTTAATGGGACGCCCTTGGCTGACTAATTAGGAAAGCTAGTGGAAGACTATCTTACCCGAAAGGGGCAAGGGCAGTAGGGGAGTGGTCAGTGTAGGGAGGTCCCTGGTTGATTTTGCTGCGATGGCGGTTAGCCAGGAACCCTGCATTGGAACTTCCTATAAACTGTAGCGGGTTTTTGGAAGCTAGTGGAACTTTGTAAAGGCCTCGTAGTGTTGCCCTGCCGCGCTTCCTAGGTAGAGGTGTATGGGAAGTCGCGATCCCTTGGCAGATGGGTAACATGACTTGTGGGTAAAGGGTACAACCTCTGTAGAGTGTAAAACTGGTATACTAGCCGAGCTCACGGTCACGAGCAGCTCAGGACTCTCTGATGTTTAAATTATGGAACTTAAATTCAATTGTGTCATTTGCATTGCATGGGTTTATTATAAATTGTGTTCTATTACTTTACTTATGGTTTGGTATTTACTTACACTTAGTAACTGCTAATAAAATTTTGACCAACTATTTAAAAGCAATGCTCAGCTTTAACCCCTATCATTGATTAGCCTTACACATCACATGAACTCACACCTTTGTGAGTTTATGTCCACTGGTTCCCCACAACTTGTTGAGCTATGATCATGTGTGAGCTCACCCTTGCTGTCTCACACCCCCCCACAGGAGAAGATCAGGTGGTTCAGGAGGAGCCGCCTAACACTGAGGAGTTCGATCTGATCTAGGTGGCGTTTCCCAGTCGACATTGGCGCCGACGATCCTTAGTTCGTTTTATCTTCATTACTTTATTTTGTAATGTCTTCCGCTAAGTAATAAATACTCTGATGTTTTATGACATTTATCTCTATACACTCTGTTATTATATATGTTGTCTTCTTGGCGCATGTATGAGATGCACCCGACTTTGTCCTTTAAAACCGGGTGTTACAGAAGTGGTATCAGAGGAATGTTGACTGTAGGACGAAACCTAGATGGAAATGGACAAAACCCTTACCTACTTACCTTACTCTGACTCATTCTATACTTATGTCACCTTGATCTTGTCTCACCTTTTTGCTACTCTACTCTGGTTAATCTTATCTTTTCTACTCTAAGACAAGATGGATTTCACACCTTGGAATCCTATGACTATGATCTTTCTAAGAGATAGGGAACCTAAGACAAAATTAAAACTATTTTCTCTATTTAAAATGTTGTTTGATTGTGCTGATGCTAAATGCCTGATTTGCTTCTTTGATTGATTGAATTATGGACATCTTAGTATGTACCACCATAAGGTATTGAATTAGCTAAGATAGGTAAAATATTAATCTGCTTAGCTAATAAAATTCCCCAAAGTAACCTGATTTGTAAATACCTGCCTTGTCTACTATTTTCTTACCATATGTATCTAACTCAGATGGTCAATACCAGGTGGGGTGGTGGGATTGACTTGCCTCCTAACCAACACACTCGAAGGATATATAGACAACCTCAGCCACAGCCTGCAGAGATGAATCCTCCCAATCCTCCACCAGGCGGAGTTGACCCACTGGTTGCTGCTCAGATGGCGGTGATGCAGCAAATGGCAGACACTATGGCTGATATGCGTGCTCAGATGCAGCAAGAACGCCAGGAGATGCGTCAGGAAAGAGAAGATATACGCCAGAAGTTACGCCAGGAGCGAGATGAGATACGCCAGGGAAGGAGGGCACAACAACAGCAGCTGCAACAACAAATGCAACAGCAACAACAGCAGCAACAGCAGCAACAAGTGCCACTACCTCCACCACCACCACCAGTTCCACCCCGAGACAAGCATAGAGAGTTCATGAGTCATAAGCCACCTACATTCGCTAGCTCACCTGATCCACTGGACGCGGATGATTGGCTGAAGTCCGTTGAGAAGATGTTGAATATTGCACAATGCACTGATCGGGAGAAGGTTTTATATGCTTCTGGACGTCTGACAGGTCCTGCTGCTGACTGGTGGGATTCTTATACTGCTGCCCATGATGCTGCGGATACTATTACTTGGGCAGAGTTCAGTACACAATTCAGGAACTACCATATTCCCGCGGGTATGATAAAGATCAAGAAGAAGGAATTTCTGTCGCTGAAGCAAGGAAGTATGTCAGTCAGCGAGTACCGCGACAAGTTTATTCAGTTATCCAGATATGCCCCTGAAGAAGTTGCTGAAGACGAGAGGAAGCAAGAGCATTTCATTGAAGGACTTAATGGACCACTGCAGTATGCTCTAGTGGCACACACATTTCCATCATTTCAGAGACTGTTGGATAAGGCTCTTGCTATTGAACACAAGCGTGTTCAGCTGGGTGATTTGAAGAGAAAGGCAATATCTCAAGGACAAGGAAGCAGCAGTGTTCGTCCTCGCTACAGTTCACCACAGGGTACACCGACTCGACCAGGAGGACCACGCCCAGTTCAGCAATCACCACTGAGGACTACACCTCCTCGACAGGCTACCCCTACTGGCACTCCGACGAAGTTTGCAGGACAGAGTCCGGGCACCACATGTTTCAAGTGTGGGAAGACTGGTCATTATGCAAATGTCTGCCCACAGAGGATGGCCACTACTCCAGTTCAGAACAGGCAGCAAACTCCAAGTACTGGCAAGGGATATTCTATTGCCAAGGTTAATCAAGTCAGCGTTGATGCTACTCCGGATGGAGGGGACCTCGTAATTGTTATGTTTTATGTTAATGCAATTCCTGCAACCATATTATTTGATTCTGGTGCTACACATTCATTCATGTCTGCTAGATATGCCAACACAAATGAAATACCACTGCTAAATATGAGAAAACCCATGATAGTAATTACACCTAAAGGGCCTGTTGAAGCGAATCAAATGACACATAGATTGACATTAACCATTATGGGTAGAGAATTTGGAGCTACTGCTATAATATTAGAGTCAAGCAGTATAGATCTGATACTTGGTATGTCATGGCTAAGAAAGGCAAAGGCCGTTATAGCATGTGGTAGAGGTACCGTAGAACTCACTACCACTAAAGGAGAAAGATTTCAAGTTAATATTGCAGTAACCTCCTCATCCATGCGTGCAATGTTCTTTATGCCTGAGGAGTTTGTTGGTGACAACATCCGGGTGGTTAGAGATTTTCCGGATGTCTTTCCAGAGGAGTTACCAGGGATGCCACCTGATAGAGAAGTTGAGTTTGTTATTGATCTCTTACCTGGAACCGCCCCTATTTCTAAACGGCCATATAGGATGTCCGTAGAGGAGTTGAAGGAACTTAAGAAGTAGTTAACTGAGTTACAAGAGGCTGGGTACATTCGTCCGAGTTCCTCACCTTGGGGAGCACCGGTCTTGTTTGTACAGAAGAAGGATGGATCACAGCGGATGTGTGTGGATTATAGATCTCTTAATGATGTTATAGTGAAGAACAAGTATCCGTTGCCCCGTATTGAAGATTTATTTGATCAAATGAGAGGTGCTAGAGTATTCTCGAAGATTGTTCTCCGATCCGGTTACCATCAGATGAGGATTAGACCATCGGATATTCCTAAGACAGCTTTCTCGACGCGATATAGATTATATGAGTTTACTGTTATGTCATTTGGATTAACCAATGCACCAGCTTATTTTATGAACTTGATGAATAAGGTGTTTATGGAGTATTTGGACAGATTCGTCGTGGTATTCATCGACGATATTCTTATTTATTCTCAGAGTGATAGTGATCACGAGGAACATCTGAGGTTGGTGCTACAGAAGCTACGAGATAATCAACTCTATGCCAAGTTCAGCAAGTGCGAGTTTTGGATTGGCGAGGTGCCATTTCTTGGTCATATTATTTCTAATGGAGGAATAGCAGTGGATCCTGCTAAAGTTAAGGAGATAATGGAGTGGAGAGTACCCACTACAGTTACTGAGATTCGGAGTTTCTTGGGATTAGCAGGCTACTATCAGAGATTTATTGAAGGATTCTCTAAGATTGCCAAGCCTATGACTTCGCTTTTGGAGAAAGGAAAAGAATTTAAGTGGGACGAGAAGTGTCAAGACAGCTTTGATCTATTGAAAAAGAGGCTGATGTCGCCACCAGTATTGGTTATGCCAGACCTACAGAAAGGATTTGATATCTATTGCGATGCATGTGGCCAAGGCTAAGGATGTGTGCTCATGCAGGAAGGACATGTGATTGCTTATGCTTCTCGTCAGTTACGGAGGCATGAATTGAACTACCCCACTCATGACTTGGAATTGGCAGCCGTTGTGCATGCGCTTAAGATTTGGAGACATTATATCATGGGGACCAAGTGCCAAGTATATACGGATCATAAGAGTCTGAAGTATATATTCACTCAAAAGGATCTCAACCTTAGGCAACGCCGTTGGTTGGAGCTTATTAAGGATTATGATTTGGAGATTCACTATCACCCGGGCAAGGCAAATTTGGTTGCAGACGCCTTGAGTCGCAAGGAGCATGTTCATTCAGCTATTGTTGCCCAGCTACCCAATGAGATTGTTAAGGATTTCAGGAGACTTAACCTGGGGATAGTTGCTCATACTGAAGGAGTTACTATTGATGTGGAACCTACTTTGGAGCAAGAAATTCGTAAAGGTCAAATTGGTGATGCCAAAATAAAAGAGATTAAGGATCTGATTACTGAAGGTCGAGTTCCGGAATTTACGGAAGATGAGCAAGGCACTGTATGGTTCAAGGACAGGATGTGTGTTCCTGATATTAAAAGCCTTCGAGAGACTATTTTAAAGGAGGCCCATGATTCGGATTATTCTATTCATCCTGGTAGTACCAAGATGTATCAGGATTTGAAACGGAAATATTGGTGGTATGGATTGAAAAGAGATGTAGCTGCACATGTGGCTATGTGCGATGTATGTCAAAGAGTTAAGGCTGAACACCAGAGGCCAGCTGGATTATTGCATCCACTGAAGATACCCGAGTGGAAGTGGGAAGAGATTGGTATGGATTTCATCACTGGATTGCCTCGCACCCAGAAAGGATATGATGCTATATGGGTGATTGTGGATAGATTGACTAAAGTGGCTCACTTTATTCCTGTCAAGACTACTTATAAAGGTTCTCAGCTAGCAGAGTTATATATGGCTCGGATTGTGTGTTTACATGGAGTACCAAAGAAGATCGTGTCTAATCGAGGTTCGCAGTTTACCTCAAGATTTTGGAGAAGCTTTCATGAGAACATGAGTACAAGGTTGAATTTTAGTACAGCTTATCACCCCCAGACTGATGGACAGACTGAAAGGACTAATCAAGTATTGGAGGATATGTTGAGAGCATGTGCCCTTCAGCATGGAGGAAGTTGGGATAAGAGTCTGCCTTATGCTGAGTTCTCGTATAATAATAGTTACCAGGCCAGTCTGAAGATGTCACCTTTTGAAGTTTTATATGGGAGGAAGTGCAGGACTCCTCTATATTGGGATCAGACTAGAGAGAGGCAGTTCTTTGGGCCTGAACTGATTCAAGAAGCAGAAGAACAAGTTCGTATAATTCAAGAGAATTTGAGAGTGGCTCAAACCAGGCAAAAGAGCTATGCTGATAATAGAAGGAGGCCACTGGAATTCGAAGAAGGAGATTATGTGTATCTCAAGGTGTCACCACTTCGTGGAATGAGGAGATTTAAAGTCAAGGGCAAATTGTCCCCTCGCTATATTGGACCATTCCTGATCTTTAGAAGAGTTGGGGAGATGGCATACCAACTCGAGTTACCGGATAATCTATCGGATGTGCATAACGTGTTCCACGTATCTCAACTAAAGAAGTGTCTCCGTGTCCCTGAGGAACGATTACCAATGGAAGAGCTCAGTGTTCAAGGTGATTTGACTTACACGGAGTACCCTATCAAGATTTTGGATACTTTGACTCGAGTTACAAGAAATAAGGTGATAAAGATGTGCAAAGTGCAATGGAGTCACCACGGTGAAGATGAAGCAACTTGGGAAAGAGAAGAAGAGCTTCGTATAGATTTTCCCCACCTTTTCTCTAGTTCTTCTTAAATCTCGAGGACGAGATTATTTTTAAGGGGGGTAGGATTTGTAACACCCACTTTGTAAATTGCTAGAAATAATACCAGTAGAGAAACATTTTCTCTTTATGTGAGTTCGATCTTCATGCATCATCCTATGTGAACACCATGTCCAAGAACAATTAATAAAAAGATATGCTACTAAATCCATGCATCATGTTGAATATTTTATTTTTGTGTGCATCTTGTAACAAGAAAATATTAAAGATCAAAAAGGAAAAATTAAATCCTAAAAGAAATTATTGAATCTAGAAAAGAGAAGGAATATGAAAACATGAATACTATATTTGAATAAATATTCTCAAACCTAATACTTTTAATTGCACAGATATGGTTTGCAAATGAACTAGTCACAAGTTTGAATTTAAATTAGTATTTAAATTTGAATTTGTGAAAGAATGGAGAAAGGAGAAAATAAAAGAAAAATAAGAGAAAAAGGAAAAGGAATACTATACCTAACTGGGCCGGCTATCTCCCATTCGGCCCATCTGGTGACCTCACGCGCGGCCCAGCGCCCGCGTGCGCCGACAGGTGGGGCCCACGTGCCAGCCGCTAACTCCACCGCACGCGCGCACCTGGCATCTGGACCCGGTTGGGCAGCCTCTACGTGGTTTCCCCCCCTTCGTCCCAGCGCCACTGTCACACGGGCCAAGCCTGTCAGTCTCGTCGCGCGCGCGCTCACCCAAACGACCTCTGCCTGCGGGACCCCGCGCCCCAGCCGCTCGTTCTCGCTTGTCCCTTTGACGCGTGGGCCCGGGTTGTAAGCACTCGCCTTCAACCATCCCGCCGCGCATGGCGGAGCTTCGCCGTGGAATTCGGAGCTGGTAGTTGCGTGCGCCTGGGCCGGACCTGGGGGATTTAAGTGCGGGGTAAGTAGGGCTTTGACCCTCTCACCTCATCACGCCGCAATCGACCTCGTCAGGGCTCGGGTTTGGGAGAGAAATTTGCAGCGCCGCCGTCGAGGCTATCTCAATTGGGCACTCCAGTGCTCGGGCCGCGACATTGGGAAGCTTCGGCGACTCAGGGCGGGACCAATCGGGCCGTCAATTTGAGCTGAGTACCATCGGAAGTCGAGTAATCGCTCGCCAGAGCAGGGAGCGCCACCGTCGTCCGCCTTCTACCGTGGACGAGGCTCATCACTGCGGAATCCTCGGTAAATACCACACTCCTCGCATTCGTTCCATACGCTCATCGTGTAGCATCGAACCGAACCAAAGATAATGCCCATGTGCTTAGTAATTTCTCACCGGAGCTTTGGTTCGCCGAAGTTCCGCTTCGCGTCGCGGTGGGCACGGTAGTCACCATAATCCTCACGAAGTAACCCCCGATCGTGTTTGTCGTTGCCCCCACATTGTTTCGCACCGAGAATATGTCGAAGTTGTGCTCCTGTTCACGAAGTGGGCAGTGCGCCGGCAATGGCACCGCCGCTGGAGGTCTGGGCGCCGCCGCCGCGCTGGCCTGGGGTTGGGGACGACCTGGATGCCGTTGGTTTCCATTCGGACGGCTCAGATTAGATGATCACACACCTCTTCGAGCGATCGATGAGAACCGTAGATCTGTGATCCGACGATTACGATTCAATCTCGAGTATTTTAAATCCGAGCCGTAGATTTGGGATCCATCGGCTGTCCTTGTGTACCGGTTCAGTATAGGCAGATTTAATCTAGAGCGCCCAAGTCTGATCCAACGGCTCGGATTAAACGATACCCCTTCGCGGGTACATTTTGCTAAAGAGACCCTAGGGTATTTTATAATGAACCCGCCGTCCTATTTCCACTGTTCTCTATGTCTGGGACGACTTGCACCGAGCCCCCTACGGTTATCAGATATTGAGGCCCAGTCCAGAACCTATTTAAATTAAATAAATGAAATAGAAAATAGATTTTTAATATGAAAATAATTACTAGAACTTAATAAATTCATAGAAAATTCATACTAACTCCAAATTAATCCATTCCACTTTCTAAATTTTTGTAATTTTATCCTTTATCACCTAGAGCCTCTGTTATGTCATGAAAACAGTAAGAAATTTATTTATCACTTAATCCTATTTAAAGCACATAAAACCTTTGAAAATGCATAACTTGAAATCTATAACTCAGAAAATTATGATTCCAGTTCCTAGGTTTTTATTTTAATATGTAGAATATCTCTGTGTATTTTGTTTACATGCTTGGTGTAATGTTAATTTTCCCTATATCCTGTGCTTGTTTGTATTGTGGCGAGTAGAAGAGCCCGTTGCTGAGGATCCTGGTGAGCAGCAGGTTGAAGTAGCTGAGCAAGAGCTCATTGAAGGCAAGTTGTGCCCTTGACCACTTTTTACCCAATAGTGTTCTTTAATATCACATACTCATGCATAGGTTAATTTTGATGGGACCCAATAGGTCACCCTAGATTGTTTATCTCATTACCTTGTTTACCCCTGAATCACTTGGGTAGTTTGCTATTGCTTTACATGGTTTTGGGATAATCATTTATTATATCTATGTTCCAATTATTCTTGTTATTCTGTTTATGTTCATGTTGAGATCATTAATGTTAATTGGAACATAGAGCTTAACTTGAGTAACACGTGCCACCACAAGGGTTTAATGGGACGCCCTTGGCTGACTAATTAGGAAAGCTAGTGGAAGACTATCTTACCCGAAAGGGGCAAGGGCAGTAGGGGAGTGGTCAGTGTAGGGAGGTCCCTGGTTGATTTTGCTGCGATGGCGGTTAGCCAGGAACCCTGCATTGGAACTTCCTATAAACTGTAGCGGGTTTTCGGAAGCTAGTGGAACTTTGTAAAGGCCTCGTAGTGTTGCCCTGCCGCGCTTCCTAGGTAGAGGTGTATGGGAAGTCGCGATCCCTTGCCAGATGGGTAACATGACTTGTGGGTAAAGGGTACAACCTCTGCAGAGTGTAAAACTGGTATACTAGCCGAGCTCACGGTCACGAGCAGCTCAGGACTCTCTGATGTTTAAATTATGGAACTTAAATTCAATTTTGTCATTTGCATTGCATGGGTTTATTATAAATTGTGTTCTATTACTTTACTTATGGTTTGGTATTTACTTACACTTAGTAACTGCTAATAAAATTTTGACCAACTATTTAAAAGCAATGCTCAGCTTTAACCCCTATCATTGATTAGCCTTACACATCACATGAACTCACACCTTTGTGAGTTTATGTCCACTGGTTCCCCACAACTTGTTGAGCTATGATCATGTGTGAGCTCACCCTTGCTGTCTCACACCCCCCCCCCCACAGGAGAAGATCAGGTGGTTCAGGAGGAGCCGCCTAACACTGAGGAGTTCGATCTGATCTAGGTGGCGTTTCCCAGTCGACATTGGCGCCGACGATCCTTAGTTCGTTTTATCTTCATTACTTTATTTTGTAATAAGTCTTCTGCTAAGTAATAAATACTCTGATGTTTTATGACATTTATCTCTATACACTCTGTTATTATATATGTTGTCTTCTTGGCGCATGTATGAGATGCACCCGACTTTGTCCTTTAAAACCGTGTGTTACATGCGCGCGGTTTTTCTTGTGCGCGGCAGCATATCTCCATGAGGGGGGAAAATCTTATTAATATAGTTTTTAGTATGTGCTGAGGGCTTGTTCTCAAGTGCTATGAATTAAGAACAAGGCAACACAGAAGATGTTAAACATTAAAGACCTTCGTCGTTCAAAGCATTATTTCCCTTAGGATATATAAAGATCTTTGGATGAAGGTTATGAAGGACAAACCTTCAGAATAACATGGAATGATGGAGAAGGAATCATATGAAATATAAAATAACATAAACAATCATGTATTATTATCAACTCACTTCTATTTCATTTCTATTTTAAACTATGGCAAATAGAAATGATATCAAATTACAAATGTACCTTCGGCTTGAAAGAAGGTGAAAGTACAAGCGTGACGCAAAAGCAAAATGCCAAGTTAGCGTGAACAGTACGGGAGTACTGTTCATCTATTTATAGGCACGGGGCGCAGCCCATGTAAAATTACACCCATGCCCTTTACATTTGCTAATGGTTCTGCAATAACCCATTGAGGTCTGGATAGCCTTTTCCTTTCTAAGTCGGTTTCCTTTTCTGCTATCATGCCGAAGCTCTCCTGCATATAGCTTCGGCTCTGCGCCAACCTTCGTATTCTTTGTGCTTCTTCACGCTGGTTCTGATCCGAGCCCGAAGGTACCTATTCACGTATTGTACTCCAGAAACATTATTAAATTATGTTTTTGAGGACCTTCGGAAGCCGAAAGGCCCCCAACAGTAGCCCCTCGCAATATTAATTTGTTAGAATAATAAATTCAAATTGCGATATGGACGAAGGCCCTAAGCCAAAGGTCCAAAAAAACACCTTCCCTTTGCTAGAATAGCAACAGTCAATGACAAGCGGGGCCCTCCACCCTGCAATGCACTAGGCGTATAAATAAGAGCACACCACGAGCTCATTTGGCGCGCTTTTAGCCATCTGCTCTGCTTGCTCAATTTTTAGCTCTTGCCTACCAACGCTTGCTTGGTTTTTTAGATTTTCTGAGCTTCGGCTTTAAGAGCACATTTTCATCATTTCCGAAGAAAAGATGTCTCAAGATAAGAAAGCTGTTGCTGAAGCGAAGCTGAGCGAGGAGGAGAAGCTTCTTAAGGAAAAAACCGCTGGATTCATCGAGTCAATTGCAAAGACCAACACAGAGAAGATTACAAAAGAAATCCTAGAAGGCTTATCTGAAGATACTGATGACAGCGATAGTTATGATGTGGAAAGTGGGGGCAAGACTCCGATGATCGACGGTGGCGACCAAGTCACACAGTCTTCGGAAAATCGACCATCAGGCAAAGTCATCTTGAAAACATGAGAGGAAGGTATTTTCGAGACATATCCATCGTGAGGGCTGACAATGGAGACCGAACTGCTCTTGCTCCTGAAGAAAATGAAGTTGTAATCTATCGAAGCTTCTTCAAGGCTGGGCTTCGATTCCCTCTAAGCAATTTTGTGGTTGAAGTTTTAAAGATATACCAGATTTTTATTCACCAGATTACTCCCGAAGCCATCATAAGAATGGGAATCTTCGTGTGGGCTGTGAGGAGTCAAGGTTTGGAACCAAGTGCAAAAAGTTTCTGCAGCATACACGAACTTTTATATGAGACGAAACACTGGGGTAAGGAGCAGTATCACAATAACTTTGGTAGCTACAGCTTCGTTGCTCGTTTAGGCTCAAGCTGCCCAGTGCCAACCTTTCGGAAGAGGTGGCCTAGAGACTGGATGAAAGAATGGTTCTATGTAAAAAATGATTTAAAGGCGAGAGAAGATATCAAAGAGATCATCATGCGCCCATCAGAAACCAAAGCTAGAGATTGATGAAGCAGCTGAAGAATGTCGAAAGGCCTTTGGCATAGTTTGTTCTTTCATCGGGACAAGGGACTTAGTCCAAGAGCACATGGCCTACAGGATATGGCCACTGCTAGAGAGCTGGGAGATGCCAAAAGAAACCATCAGCAACACTAACGAAGGTAATTTGGTTCGACTGAAATATACTTTCAGATTTGGAGATCAATTTATCGAACCAGACGATGACTGGCTGAAGTGCATCGAAGCTACTAGTGTTGATCTGCTTGAGCCGTACTCCAAAGCGGAGGATAATGCGCTATCTGCGGCCTTCGGGAGCCGGAAAAAGAAAAGGCTAAATAGAGTTTTTGATGACATTGGGTTTATGTATCCTGACTACCGGTACCCGCCAAAGGGACAAAAGAGAAAGAGTGTAATTTCCGGGAAAGATGCTGCTTCAACTGCTCCAAGCGAGCCCTCACCGAAGAGGAAGAAGATGAAGGTTCTTACTCACTGGCCGCGATATATTGAACCGGACGTTGTGCCCGAATTTGGTGGTGAGACCTCTTTGGCTACTGAAGCCAAAGAACCTGCACCTACGCAGAAGATTGAAGAGCCGGCTGCAATACCAAAGACATCCTCAGCCAAATTAGCTGAGCCGAAGGCTGGTGATATAGGGGTCGAAGGAATAAAGATATCAGAAATTTCAAGCCCTTCGGCAGAAGTGACAGTGTCGAAGGCACAAAAAGGTCCTATAGCTACTCCTAAGAGGAAAAGAATGGTCAATGTACTAGATGCGCTGGAGACAATATAGACGAGCTCTACTCCAAGAAAAACTGTCGAAGCTCCAAAGACACAGTCTGAAACAAGAGTAACCGAAGCCGAAGCTACGAAGAGCCAGATCGAGACCGAAACTGGGCCTTCAGAGTCTGCAAAGGAGAAATTCTTGGAAACCGAGGAGGAGAAAACGGAGAAAGATGCTGCAGAACAAATTGTGCCTGAAAAAACTGCCACTCCTACTCCCAAGACATCCTCTGAAGCTCTTGATTATATCGTACGACATGCTTCGGGGAAAAGATTAACTGAACAAGAGATTTTTGAAGCTAAACACTATGCCCGAGAACTGAAGTATCCAAAGGGTGCCTTAGTGTTCAATGGAACAGACGAAGATGATTTCTTGTACTGCCTCCCAGACAGCAAAGAATTATCTGTCTACCAGGAGATGGCCAGAAGTATGGGGTTTCCGAAACTTGAAGCTGGCCTTTGTGCCATGACAAAGGACTATCTTGCAAATAGTCTCGTATATAACAGTCTGAAGGTACAAAAATTGTACATTTGGAAGCTTTTGAACTTTGAATTATTTTTCTGCTCTTATACTAATTCTTTTTATATAGGGTTTAATACTGAGCAACGCCTTAAGGGCGCAAAAGAATGCCGAAGATGAGAGCTGCACTATTGCTCTCAACAACCTTCGAACAGAGGTTATTAAGCTGAGGAACGAAGCTTTGGAAAAAGATAAATTTTACTTACATTGGTAGACAAGATGAAGGGGGATGAAGCTAACTACAAGACCCAATCTGAAATCCAAAGGAACGAGATTGAAAACCTCCAAAAGCAACTGACCGAAGCTAAATTGAAATGCGCTATTATCGAAGCTGACCGAGATGCCAGCGACTATTGGAAAATTATTGGGAGAAAACAGTTGTAGAACTTCGTTCCTCAAAAGAAAGATGTTATGAAAAATCTATAGAATGTGTGAAGAAGATAAAAACTAGTTTCGCCAACGTTGGCGCATATTCAAGTGAAGACAATTACGTACGGGGCGATCCCGAAGGCCCAATTGAGTGGATCAGCAGCGAAGCCGAAGCCTTTGAAGAGGTTTTAAGTGGCCGCGGGGACGTCTGCGCCTTCTCCGGTGCAAGGGGAATTGCGGCTATCTTGGAGAAATCCGGTTGCGAACATGTGAAAATTCTGGCCCAAGTTGAAGCCACTTTATCTATTGTTGATACAAAGGACCCCTCGGCGAAGCAAGCTTAGTTGGTGGAAAATTCTTTACTGACATCTAGGAAAATGGCGGTCGAGGGATGGCCCACGAAATAATAAAAAAGAGCAAAAAAAGATACTCACGATGAAAGAGAAGCTACGAAGGCAGCTGAAAAGGCTGCGGAACTCGAAAAGCGGATAGGTATTGCTTAATAGCTTTTAACTTTATTTTTATTTTTGCTACTTCTAATCTTATTTACATTTTCTACGACAGCCAAAATATCTCCTCCCCCAGAGCCCTTTGAGTTTCTGATCGAGCCAGAGGCAAAGGAAACAGCAGAAATCATTAATATGGCCGAAAGCATTTTGGACGAAGTCGTTACTCAACTACTGACCGAAGCTGCGGACGAAGTTTTGAAGGAAGAATAATAGATATTGTAAAAACATTGTTAGAATACCAATGTAACATTTGCTGGACTATGCTTGTAATATTTGGCACTCATGAGTTTTTAATGTAATGTATAAATGGCTTTGTAATTCGTTTCTTTGCGATGCATGAAACTTTTATTGTACATACCGTTTTTGAGCCTTTGGCGAAAAAACACCTTCCCCTTATTTTCATGCTTCGTAAAGAAGAATTTTTATGCTTCGTGAAAAATTCTCCAATCGTCGCAGAAACATTAATGCTTCGTCAAAAATAAACTTTTTACTCCACTTTATAGCTGACAAAGTTGTATCTCTCTGAAACTTATTTTGTGCCTTAGCACAATTTCACTTTTTCGAAGCATTCTCCGAAGGTCAACATTGTATCCCCTTCTTGAGCCATTGATGCAATATGATGTATGGTATGTTATGCGAATGATGTGATGATGTTATGCTTATGCAGAATGATATTTGTGCCGAAGGTACACACACATCCCTGCTGTAGAATACACAATCTCTTTGCCGTTTATTTTTCGGCTTCACCGTTTATTTTTCGGTGCATCAGCGTTGACTTTTCGCTGTAAGTTCTGCATTCCCTTAGGAACGTCTTTTGAACTTCATCGCCTTCTATTTCGGCGGTATTCGCGTTGACTTTTCGCGCTTCACCTTGTATTTCGGTGGAATCAGCGTTGACTTTTCGCTGTAAGCTCTGCATTCCTTTTGGAACGACTTTTGAGCAGAAAACTTACACTGTGCTCCTTTAGGAATGATTTTTTGTAGCTTCGATAGACTTACGCTGTGTTCAGTAGAATGACTTTTTGTAGCTTCGAAGATACTTGTAACTTAGGAACGACTTTTTGTGGCTATGCGACTTTTGGGACTCCGTAGGTTTGTGGAGAAGATATATTTTCATTGTGGCAAAAAACGAAGCTATTACAAGGAATTAAAAACGACAAGAAAACTAAGTTTTCAACAACTGTTCCTTAGTAAGAAAGAGAACGACAATGAATGTAAAAACTGATTCAGGGGTAGGATATCTCTTAGTAGATATGCTTCGACTCTGGCACAGTACTGTTGACTGTGCGAGCTTCGGACTCCTCTCTGAAGTCTCTCTGCTGATGGGTCTGCTGACTCCCTTCTGGCTGTTGGCCGCGTGAATATGCAGGTTGTAGTGGTGGCGGAGGTGGAAGCTGTGGCCAGGATGCCTGTGGCTGACTAGCCGAAGCAACAGACACTGCAGGATGGTTACCTACATACTCTGGTATGTAGGGTGAGTGACACGAAGCAGTATGCATGACCTGCTTCGGCTGGTTCTGCTAAGCTACAACTTATGCTATTTCCTTCTGCTTCTGAATGGTGACATGGCACATCCTTGTAGTATGGCCCTTGTTCTCACCACAGAATAAGCAATAAATTTTCCTGGGCTGATCCCCAAACCTTCCTCCGAAGCCCCTGGCGCCTCTGCCCTTGGAGCTGATGGCCGAGGATAGCTTTGCTGCTGCCCCGAAGCTTGCGAAGAATATTGAGGCCTCTGTTGCTGACTTCCTCTGTCATCATTCTGGGTGGAATGAATTGATCTGACGTGCCTTGGGTGGATTCTTCCTCCGAAGCCACTGGTCATCTCAGAGAACCTGTAGGCTTCCTCCCTTCTCTGACGAAAATCATTGTCAGCGTGGATGTACTCATCCATCTTTTGAAGCAATTTCTCCAGGGTTTGAGGGGGTTTCCTGGCGAAGTACTTGGCCATAGGTCCTGGCCGAAGCCCCTTGATCATGGCCTCAATGACAATTTCATTGGTCACTGTTGGCGCTTGTGCTCTCAAACGCAAGAACCTTTGGACATATGCCTGGAGGTATTCTTCATGATCTTGCGTGCACTGGAACAAAGCTTGAGCAGTGACGGGCTTCGTCTGAAACCCTTGGAAACTAGTGATCAACATGTCCCTTCAGCTTCTACCATGATGTGATTGTTCCTGGCCGAAGAGAGGAGTACCAGGTTTGCGCAACATTCTTGACTGCCATGACAAAAGATTTCGCCATGACTGCGGTATTGCCTCCATATGAAGATATGGTTGCTTTGTAGCTCATCAAAAACTGCTTCAGATCTGAGTGCCCATCATACATGGGGAGCTGGGGTGGCTTGTAAAATGGGGGCTAAGGTGTAACCTGTAGTTTCTGCTGACAGAGGAGAAGCATCATCAAAAGCAAAATTTCTGTGATGGAAATCCTTGTACCATTCATCCTCGTTGAAGAAGTCTTCTTGATGAAGCCCCCTATGTTGAGGCCTTCGCTCTTGCTCATCTTGAGCAAGATGGCGTACTTCTTCAGTAGCTTCGTCAATCTGCCTCTGAAGGTCGGCTAGTCGAGCCATCTTCTCTTCTTCCTTTGTACTTGTTGATGAAGCACCTCCATGTTTCTGATTTCTTGATCCAACTCGTCCTCCTGGGGCGTTGGACTAGTGGCCTTCCTCTCTCTGGCTTCAGGCCTCTCGAAGAGAAAAGGTCTCCTGGTTCGGGTCCAGCGGCTGGAGAGCAGCAGCCCCTATCGCTAAAGCTTTCTTCGGTGGCATGACGAAGGTCAATGCTTGCTGAAGGTGGTCGAAAAGGGTTCACCGGAGGTGGGCACCAATGTTGAGGCTTGTTCTCAAGTGCTATGAATTAAGAACAAGGCAACATAGAAGATGTTAAATGTTAAATCCTTCGTCCTTCGAAGCATTATTTCCCTTGGGATATAATGATTTTCGGACGATGGTTATGAAGGACAAACCTTTAGAATAACATGGAATGATGGAGAAGATATCATATGAAATATAAAATAACATAAACAATCATGTATTATTATCAACTCACTTCTATTTTCATTTCTATTTTAATACTATGGCAAATAGAAATGATATCAAATTACAAATGTACCTTCGGCTTGAAAGAAGGTGAAAGTACAAGCGTGACGCAAAAGCAAAATGCCAAGTCAGCATGAACTGTACGGGAGTACTGTTCATCTATTTATAGGCACGGGGCGCAAGCCCATGTAAAATTACAACCATGCCCTTTACATTTGCTAATGGTTCTGCAATAACCCCATCGAGGTCTGGATAGCCTTTTCCTTCTAAGTCGGTTTCCCTTTTCTACTATCATGCCGAAGCTCTCTTGCTATAGCTTCGGCTCTGCACCAACCTTCATATTCTTTGTGCTTCTTCACGCTGGTTTCTGACTCTGAGCCCGAAGGTACTGTTCACGTATTGTACTCGAGAAAACATTGTTAAATTATGTTTTTGAGGACCTTCGGAAGGCCGAAGGCCCCCAACAGTATGATGCATGCATAATTACAGAATCAACCTCAGTTGATTCACAACCTTCTATACATTGCACTCTACTATATGGTCTTTAAAATAAGTACTTCAGAAGATGGATAGGTAAGAAGGAAGAAATTTTCTAGATAAGTCTGTGAAAATTCTTTTTTTTTTGAAAATGTCTATAACATCTACAGAGATGGGCTTCGCTCCGATACCAGCTGTGACAGAACCTCCCAAGTCATTAGGCCCACCTACAGTTGTCCTTGTCCAACGGACCTTAGACAACCCTGCAGGTGCCCCTGATCACTTGACAAGTTCGGTATCTAAATTCCTTAACCTTTCCCAAGAGCGTTTCACCCGTCATGCAGACATTAAAATACATCGGAGGTACGAAAATGCGGAAGTAGTTACAATAACTTACTATATTTAAAATGTAAGAAAGAGTATGTAGTATTACAGACCAGAACAAAAATAAGAGTGCGGAGTATTATTATTACATAACCAGGGAGGCAAAAACCCCTCCTGATAAACAGTAAAAAGTTTTTCTTAAAGGAGGACCTTTCCTCCCGCAGCTTCAGTCTTGATTTTCTTATTTTGGTACCACCTTGGAACAGAAACAACAAAAAGTTTGCTGCTTCTTCACCTAAAACAACATGGGACAAAGCCTTGAGTACGAAATGTACTTTCGCAAGTCTTACCCATCAAAATAAAAGACTCTCAAGGATATGCTGGCCTTTAGGAGTCAAGGTATGGCTTATATAATAATCAAAGACTCTGTTTGTAGAAATGCTTACTAATAGTGGATCCTTAAAAGTCCAGTTTTATTAGCCAGTTAAGTCATTACCAGGAGTTCTAGTGTTCTTTCTACCCTAGTTCAAGCACTTGACCTATACTAGCCAATTTCTTAAACAACCCTTCTTGTTCACTGGAGTGCTATGTGTAGGGCAGTGACCAAGTCTTTCATATCCGTGAAGTTACGCGATCCGAATCAATTATGCTCAGCTGAGGATCTTCGATCACACGACATATGTAGCACTTAACCCTTGCATATGTCAAAGACCAGATCAGGTTCACGCCAACCGAGAGCACAGATACACCACCGTCCAGCCTCTTGCCACGGAGGGTACATGCTACTCTCACCATCTTTCCAGTCCCATTGCGTGTTATCTTATTATGGTATTAGTCGGCCCGAGGCAAAGCTTACCCATGATGAGGCATGTGACCAGTTAAGGGTCCTCGATCATACAAGCCTAACATCGACAAGGTCCCTTAATCGACTCAGAGAGAGACACTACACCGAGACTCTCTTCTCGTGCAAGTCACCAGCCCGGTCTCAGCTTTATCATTTCAAACCCAAAGTTTTGGTACCTGGCAGAGATACATCTTTTCCAATGTTGAACCACATCATGGCCATGATGGATCCACCATCAAGTTTTATTTTTGAAAACATCCCACCCACTTTGAAGCATCATCTTTTGTGAAAACAAAACATTTTGTTTTTCTAGAGCAAAGCTAAGCATAAGAAAAACCTTTTTGTAAATCAGGGAATTAAGGAGAAGTAACAAATCCAAGGAAGGAAATGCAAGCAACTGGTTTAGCACCGCAACTCCTGTCACCTAATGCATCACGTAAGTAGAAAGATTTTAAAATAGCAAGGATGGTGGCAAATGCAACGGGGGCTTGCCTTGTGTGATAGGTGAATCAGGCTCTGTTCGGCAGATATCAAAATAAAAGCAGTTTCCTGCCTGAGGTTTTTTCAAGGTGGTGGTGGTGAAGTCCTCGCTTCTTCAACTTCTATTTCCTCTTCGTTCTCTAGATATAACCATATATAATCATGAATGCTCATGAAAATGCTAAGATAATAAAAGTTTATTATCTAATGTCTTGAATATAACTTTCCTTAACAGATCTCCTGGAAATTAGGGTTTTCGGAGTCTATAGTGAAGTTCATAGAGCAGGGGGGCTAGAGTTTTGGGTTCTACGTACCAACATGGT
>JAOPSE010000028.1:1142182-1155213 GCA_029449295.1 Zea luxurians | reverse complement strand
TTTGTTAAACTCTGATGATGTTGTAATAAATTAAATACTCCTTAATGTATGGTTTTTATGCTTCATTGTATTTGCTCTGTGCCTCACCTTCGAGTGAGTACATGGTACTTGATCCTGTTAGTGGCCTCGTCGGACTAGATCCGAGGACTGATGTTTTATTCCTATTTAAGTGTGGTCTAGCCTTTAAGGTGGGACTTAGGCACTTAAGTTGGAATAATTCGGGCGGTTCCACACACGCGTGCGAGATGGAGCGTGCAGGGGAGGGGCGCTGAGCACTGGAGATGGAGGAACGGGTGGGAAGGGGCTCGGCTGGGCTGGGCATAGGAAGGAACACTGCGAGGAAGCTCGGGGGAAAAAGAAACCGTGGCAAGCAGAGAGGGAGATGAAAGGAGAGTAGCCCGACGATGAGCAGAGCCACGCGGTGGCCATGGAGGGACCTTGATGAGGGCTTGTTGGGGAAGACGGCGCTGGAGCTCGGTGCGGCCATGGAGGAGCAGGGGAAAAACACTGCGGTGAGCGCAGGAAGGGCTCAGGCCAGGCGCGCAGGAAGCAAGGCACGACGTCCATGGTGAGCATAGGGAGATGGGGAAAAGCGGCTCGGTCCGAGCACCATGGAAGGGGAAGCTTCGAGGAGGAGCTCGGTTGGAGGAGTGGGAGGCCGCGGCACGCTGGAGCTCGCGCGCGCAGATTGGGCGAGCTCCATACCGGGGCCAAGGACGCGCGCAGAAGCTCCGGGGAAGAAGAAGGCGCGAGGGAGGGAAAGAAGTCCAGGGCGCTTGTGCATGAAGCTTGGCTGGGCGTAGGGAGGCGTGCGCTGAAGATAAGGCCGCTGGCCGTCACGCGATGAGAAAAAATCAGGGAGAACGGCGGCCAGGAGATAAGTAACATGCAGGGAAAAATCTGGAGGAAGAGAGATAGCGACGGGAAGGGGAAAATCTCCATGAAATGAAGATGAAGGCTGCACAGTTACTAAAAAATCCCTAGGCGGCTGAGATTTTTTTTCATTTCTTCTTTTTTATAAAGAGAATTGCAGATATTTTGAATTGGGATTTTTTAGCGATGATTAAAGGGTTCGACTATACGGACCACATATTTTATTATTCGAATCACGAAACAGAAAATCAAAGGAATAACGGCTCTGGCTATATCACGTTTGGATAATTTTCGAGACTATTCTGGGCATGATGTATACGGACTGAACCAGAGTACATCGGATTCGACGTTTTACTCTGCGATGGATCCCAATTGAAATTGCTCTGGTTAACAATTATTCGATTTCAACTCTAGTTACCTTGGTCCGATTTAGTTTTGCGTCACTTCTATCGTCGAGTTCCAATTAATTTGTTCTGGATAAAAAATCGGAGGACTGGACTAAATTTCCAAATTCGTATATGCCGCGAGCGATGAATGTTAAATAATCACCGGACCGCACCGATTTTTGGAACAACGATGTTCCGAACATTACAAAAATTTAGGACGAGTCCAGATAGATAAAAACGATGTCGAACTCGCGACCGACGAAACAGATGCGATATTAAAATCCCGATAGGCGAAGATGATTAAAATTTGGCATCTGTTATATCCACTGATATTACGTGCTTAAATCCATAGTCGTTGTCGAGCAGAATATAAGCACCAGGGGTGTTACAAATCTCACTGTAACGTTTCGACCAGGGTACCTCGGGGCGTCGGATCATGATCGTACGGGCAGGGTGCGATCATGGGAGTTCTTGACCCGAACCGTAGGATCGTGATCCCATGTGTGGACTGCATACGGGCTGGTGATATGATTGGGACCGTAGATCCAAGATCTGGCCACCGGGATGTTGGGCGGCTTTAATCTAATCTGTAGCGTTGAGGTTGGATCGGACGACCGAGAATCACTGATACCCCTTCGGCCTGAGTTTTACAAAAGAACCCTCGGAAGATTAGAGATTTAACCTGTGGTTCAGCGCTGTTGCAAATTGAGTCCTAGGTGAATCTTGCGAGTTAGCCCCTGGACTTTTGAGTATTATTGCACGCAACCTAGGAACAGAGGAATTAGATAATTAATTATAGAAACTGATTTTTAATACACAAAATAATTCCAGAAACTTGTGTAATTCGTATTTAATTCATTTTAAGTCCAAAGTGATCCATTTTAGTTCCTATAGTTTTGTTTTAATATTGTTTATCACTGAGTAACACTATTTTAGCATGAAATCCATATTAAATTAGATCACTTAATGAATTTTGTACCAAACACATACATACTTCAGAAAATCGTATCTCAAAATCCGTAACTCTGAATTTAGTGATTCTTTTTCCTATGATCTCGTTTTAATGCGTAGATTATTATTATGTATTTCATATATGGTGTGGTGTTAATTTCTCCCTTGTATTATGCTTGTTTGTATTGTGGCGAGTAGAAGAGCTAGTGGCTGAGGAATCAGGTGTTCAGCAAGTAGAAGTTGGTGAGCAGGAGCTCATTGAAGGCAAGTTGTGCCCTTGACCACTTTTATTTACCCAATAATATTCTTTATAATCATTTATTCATGTATAGGATTAATTTTGATGGGACCCAATAGGACACCCTAGTCTGGTTATCTTTTCACCTTGTTTACCCCTGAATTTTTGGGTAGTCATTGTTATTACTATACGTCGTTTTGGGATTAATATTACATTATGATTATGTTCCAATTATTTATTATTGTTCTATTTTTGTTCATGATAAGACTATTATTTTAATCAGAACATGGAGCTCAACTTGAGAAACACGTGCCACCACAAGGGTGGAATGGGACGCCCTTGGCTGACTAACTAGGAAAGCTAGTGGAGGACTACCTTACCCGATAGGGGCAAGGGCAGTAGGGGAGTAGGCTTGTAGGGAGGTTCCCGGGTTGATTTTGCTGCGATGGCGGTCAGACGGGGGATTCCTGCATTGCTCTTCCTAGATACTGTAGCAGGTTTTCTGAAGCTAGTGGAACTTTGTAAAGGCATGTAGTGTTACCCAGCCTCGCTTCCTTGGTAGAAGTGTATGGGGCCCGTACAACCCCGTGGCAGATGGGTAACATGACTTGTGGGTACAGGGTACAACCTCTGCAGAGTGTAAAACTGGTATACTAGTCGTGCTCGCGGTCATGAGCAGCTTAGGAATCTCGCATGATTAAATTATGGAATTAAATTCAATTTGTCATTTGCATTGCATGGGATTTATTATTTTTTGTTCTATTTCTATTCTGGTATGGTATTTACTTACATCTAGTAATTGCTAATAAAATTTGACCAACTTATTAAAAGCAATGCTCAGCTTTAACCCCTATTGTTGATCAGCCTTACACTTCACATGAACTCCCACCTTTGGTGAGTTCATGCACATTATTCACCACAACTTGTTGAGCTATGATCTTTTGTGAGCTCACACTTGTGATATATAAACCCCCTAGGAGAAGAACAGGTGGTCCAGGAGGAGCCGTACAATGAGGAGTACGAGTTGATCTAGGTGGCGTTTCCCAGTCAGCTTTATGGCGCCATGGATGGACATTTAGTTCACTTTATATTTATCATTTATTTTTGTAATACTTCCGCTATGTAATAATGACATTTATGATATTTGTGACATCTATCTCTATACACTTTGTCATTATATGTGTTGTTCTTCTTTGGTGCACATATGAGATGCACCCGGCTTTATCCCTTAAATTCGGGTGTGACAGACTTGTTCTTCTGCCTCTTGAATAATTTCAGGCCCAAAGAATTGTCTTTCTCTAGTCTAATCCCAATAGAGAGGAGCCCTACACTTTCTGCCATATAGAGCTTCAAATGGTGACATCTGCAGACTAGCCTAGTAACTATTATTATAGGAGAACTCAGCATATGGTAGAGTCTTGTCCCAACTGCCCCCATGCTTAAAGGCACAAGCTCTCATCATATCCTCAATTACTTGGTTAGTCCTTTCAGTTTGGCCATTAGTTTGTGGATGATAGGCCGAACTGAAGTTCAACTTCGTACCCATGTTCTCATGAAGGCTCTTCCAAAACCTTGAGGTGAATTGGGATCCACGATCAAAAACAATCTTCTTCAGTACCCCATGTAAACACACAATTCGATCCATGTATAACTCTGCCAGCTGAGAACCTTTATAAGTAGTATTGACCAGAATGAAGTGAGCCAATTTGGTCAATCTGTCCATGATCACCCATATAGAATCATAGCCCTTCGAGGTGCGAGGCAACCCGGTAATAAAATTCATACCGATTTCTTCCCACTTTATAACGGGTGCAGTAGTCTAGCTGGTCTTTGGTGTTCAGCTTTGACTCTTTAACAAACATCACACACAGCCATGTATGTAGCTACATCTCTTTTTAGCCCATACCACCAATATTTGTGCTTCAGATCCTAATACATCTTTAGTGCTACCAGGATGAATAGAATAATCAAAGTCATGGACTTCCTTCAATATAGTCTCACGGAGGCTGTCAATCTCTGGAACACATATCTGGTTCTTGAACCATATTGTGCCTTGCTCATCCTCCGTAAACTCTGGACCTCTCCCTTCAGTAATCAGATCTTTGATCTCTTGGATTTTAGCATCACCAATCTGACCCTTACGTATTTCCTGCTCCAAGGTAGGTTCCACTTCAATAGTTATCCCTTCAGTATGTGCAACTATTCCCAGGTTGAGTCTTCTAAAGTCTTCAACTAACTCATCGGGTAGCTGGGCAACAATAGCTGCATGGACATGCTCCTTCTGACTCAAGGCATCCACAACTAGATTCGCTTTGCCCGGATGATAGTGAATCTCGAAGTCATAATCCTTGATGAGCTCCAACCAACGGTGTTGCCTAAGGTTGAGATATTTCTGAGTGAAGATGTACTTTAAGCTCTTATGATCGGCGTAGACTTGGCACTTAGTTCCCATTATATAATGCTTCCGTATCTTGAGAGCATGCACTACGGCTGCCAGTTCTAAGTCATGAGTGGGGTAGTTCAACTCATGTTTCCGCAACTGACAAGACGCGTAGGTGATAACATGTCCTTCTTGCATAAGAACACATCCTAAGCCCTGGCGGCTTGCATCACAATATATATCAAAACCCTTCTATAGATTTGGCATAATCAACACTGGGGCTGACATCAATTTAAACCTCAGTTGATTGAAACTCTCTTGGCATTCCCAGGTCCAATCAAACTCCTTTCCCTTCTCTAACAGTGAGGTCATAGGCTTAGCAATCTTGGAGAACCCTTTAATAAATCACCGGTAATAGCTTGCGAGTCCCAGGAAACTCCGGACCTCCGTGACTAAACTTGGTATCTTCCAACCTACTATCGTTGTTACATTAGTCGGATCCACTGAGATTCCACCCTTGGAGATGATGTGCCCAAGGAATGGTATTTCATCAAGCCAAAACTCACACTTGTTGTATTTGGCATAGAGTTGATTATCTCGTAGCTTCTGTAGCACCATCCACAGATGTTCCTCATGATCACTATCATTCTTGGAATAAACAAGAATATCGTCGATGAATACCACGATGAATCTATCAAGTTACTCCATGAACACCTTGTTCATCAGATTCATGAAGTAGGCTGGTGCATTAGTTAAGCCAAACGACATGACTGTGAATTCATATAGACCATATCGGGTAGAGAAAGCCGTCTTGGGAATGTCAAATGGCCTAATCATCATTTGATGGTATCCCGATCTGAGATCTATCTTAGAGAATACTCTAGCACCTCTCATCTGATCAAATAAGTCTTCAATACGGGATAAAGGATACATGTTCTTAATAGTAACATCATTAAGCGATATATAATCCACACACATCCTCTATGATCCATCCTTCTTCTGTACAAACAGAACCGGCGCTCCCCAAGGTGAGGAACTCGGACGAATGTACCCAGCCTCCTATAATTTCGTTAACTATTTCTTAAGTTCTTTTAGTTCTTTTGCTGACATCTGGTATGATCTTTTTGAAATAGGAGCGGTTCCAGGTAAGAGATCAATGACAAACTCAACTTCCCTATCTGGTGGCATCCCAGGTAACTCCTCTGGAAAGACATTGGGGAAATCTCTAACCACACGGATATTGCTGCCTACAAATTTCCCATCTACTAGAAATACGGCGGGTCTGGTAGAGGCGGTTATGGTAAGCTCAACTTCGAATCTTTCTCCTTTAGAGCTGGTGAGTTCTACAATTCCCCTAGCACAGTGTATAACTGCCTTTGCTTTTCTTAACCATGACATACCAAGGATTAGGTCAATACTACTCTCCTCTAATACTATAGGTGTAGACCAGAATTCCCTTCCCATAATTGTCAAGGTTAATCTATTGGTCATATAGTTTGCTTCAACAGGCCCTTTAGGGGTAATTACTATCAGTGGCTTTTGCATATTTTGAAGGGGTAACTCATTTGAGTTGGCATATCGAGTAGAAATAAATGAATGTGTAGCACCAGAATCAAATAGTATTGCTGCAGGAATTGAATTAATATAAAACATACCAATAGCGATGTCAACTCTGTCTGTGGTAGCATCAGCACTGACTTGATTGACCTTGGCAATGCTGAATCCCTTGCCAGAACCTGGAGTTTGTTGCTTGTTTTGGATGGGGGTACTAGCAATCCTCTATGGACAAACATTAGCATAATGCCCAACCTGACCACACTTGTAGCATGTGGTGCCTGCACTCTGTCCTGTGAATCTCACCGGGGTGCTAGTGGGGGCAGCCGGACGAGTATGTGGAGTCTGTGGAGTCCTTGTGGTGCAAACTGAGTTGGGCGCTGACCTCCTCTAGTATGAGCCAGTGTACCCTAGGGTGGAACATAGCGAGGACGGCGCTACTGCTCCCCTTCCCCTGGGTGATAGTCTTCCTCTTCATATCGTCCAGCTGAACACGCTTGTGTTCAATAGCTAGAGCCTTGTCAAGAAGCCTCTGGAATGACGGAAAGGTGTGAGCCACCAGTGCATACTGCAGTGGTCCATTAAGTCCCTCTATAAAGTGTTTCTGCTTCCTTTCATCATCAGCCACTTCATCTGGTGCATATCCTGATAGTTGGATAAACTTGTCGCGATACTCGCTGACTAACATGTTGCCCTGCTTTAATGATAAGAATTCTTTCTTCTTGATCTTCATAAGTCCAGCAAAAATATGATAGTTTCTAAACTATGTAGTGAACTCTGCCGAAGTGATATTGTTGGCAGCATCATGAGTAGCAGTGTAAGAATCCCACCAATCAGCAACAGGACCAGTAAGACGACCAGAAGCATAAAGAACTTCTCCCGGTCAGAGCATTGGGCTATATTCAACATCTTCTTCACTGACTTCAGCCAATCATCATCGTGCAGAGGATCTAGAGAGCTAGCGAATGTCGGTGGCTTGTGGCTCATGAACTCCCGGTGCTTTTCTCGGGGTGGAACTGGTGGTGGTGGAGGCATTGGTGCTTGTTTTTGCCATACCATCCTTTCTTGCCTTATTTCTTCCCTCATCTCTTGCCTTTCCTGGCGCATCTCTTGATGTTCCTACCGCATCTGAGCTTGCATATCCGTCATAGTGTTCGCCATCTATTGCAGCAATTGCATCTGAGCTGGAACCACTGGATCAGCCCCAGCCGGTGGAGGATTTGGAGGATCCATCTCTGCTTGTTGTTGTCTAAGCACCCTCTGGTTGTGTGGGTTGGCAGGTAGATCAATTCCACCTCCCTTTCTGGTATTGACCATCTGAGTTAGAAATACATGGTAAGGAAGAATTGTAGACAAGACGAGTGTCGGTACCCTGAATCGGGGGTACCCCTTACTACAGTATGAAGGCGCGGAGTGCATGCGGCTATCTCTAGTCACTTGGCATACAGCGCCTGATCCCACCACGTGGGCGGATCTAGGGCCGCCACGTGGCCAGAGGAGACGATATACTCCAAGGTGTCAACAGTGGGTCCGGACCCCCACGGGAAAGTGCCGGACCCTTGGATACACAGACCGAACCTCCAGGCGAGGTCCAGAACCCCCACACGTACAAAACCAGACCCCTAGGACAGGTCCCGGACCCCTCAGGGGGGTCCGGGCTACTCATAATAGGGTCTCGATTTTCTGGGAGAAGGAGTACCCGAACCTTAATCAAGGCCAGGCGAGGGTCCAGAGCCGACACGTGTCCGGACCATATCGCATACGCCTCTGCTCCCCGCTCAGGCGGAGACCCGATGCTGCCACGTGGCCAGCTGCCCGTGACGTAAGCCAACGGGCGGAGCCTGACGTAAGGCCTCTAGGCCGCGCGTCCTCCACATTTATTGCGAATGAGGCACGCCGCCTGTCAAATTGGCAGGTGATGTGCCGCCTCAGCATTTAATGAGCCCTGTCCACTCCACTGGCAGGTGATGTGCCGCCTCAGCATTTAATGTGCCCTGTTCGCTCAGCTGACGGGCGGCTACCAGGCGACCCTGCAAGCGGCGTGCTGTCCATTCCGGTGGCAGGCAGTACGCCCGTGTTGTGGCATACGTTGTACTCAACATCACTCGTACGTTGCTAGGGAAGCTTCCGCTGCACGCCAATGCTACGCAGACCGTGAATATCAGGGCGCAAGGAGATTGCACTGGCGACGGGCATTAGTAGCTCCAAGTATTACATTCGTTATGTTCCTGGGCCCGCATGTCGGGGCTCAGCACCCTTGTACGTGCCCCCCTTGAGCTATAAAAGGGGAGGAACGCAACGTTACAAAAAGAGCTCACTCAAGCTCACTTAGACTCTCAGACTCACAAGTTCATACAAGCTCTCAAGCTCAATACATCACATAGTGGAGTAGGGTATTATGCTCCGGCGGCCTGAACCACTCTAAATCCTTGTGTGTTCTTGTGCTCTTCCCATTTTCCACCTAACAGGCAAAACGCTTAGGCCCCTCCTCATCTTAGGATTTAGGGCAGGTGCATTCCGCCACCCGGCCGGAGATTTCTTCTCCAACAACGAGTAATTACGAGACATGTTCCTTTGGGAGTTTTATTAGCTAAGTAGATTAGTGTGTCACCTACTAAAGCTAATATATTACCTTATGGTGGTACATGCTAGAATGCCCTTCTATAATGTTTCAATCAATCAAAGTAGCAAATCAGGCATTTATCATCAAAACAATCAACCAACATTTTAAATAGAGAAAATAATTTTAAATATTTGTCTTAGGTTTCCAACATCTTTAGAGGGTCATAAATGTAGGATTGCAAAGTGTGAAATCCTCCTTGTCTTAGAATAGAAAAGGTAAGAGTAATCAGAGTGGAACAGTAGAAGGTGAGACAGGATCAAGAAAAGTATAGAAAGAATCAGAGTAAGGTAAGTAGGTAAGGGTTTTGTCCAGTTCTATCTAGGTTTTGTCCTACAATCAACATTTCCTCTGATACCACTTTATGTCACACCCGAATTTAAGGGATAAAGTCGGGTGCGTCTCATATGTGCGCCAAAAAAGAACATCACATATAATGAAAAAATGTATAGAGATAAATGTCACAAGTATCATTATTACATAGCGGAAGTCTTACAAAAATAGATGATAACAATAAAATAAACTAAGTATTATTCCTTGGCGCCATCAAGATGACTGGGAGATGCCACCTAGATAAGCTCATACTACTCATTATAGGGTGGCTCCTCTTGGACCACCTGCTCTTCATCTGTGGGGGGTTTATATATCGCAAGAGTGAGCTCACAAAAGATCAGAGTTCAACAAGTTGTGGGGAATAATGTGCATGATCTCACCAAAGGTGAGAATCCACGTGAAGTGTAAGGCTGACCAATAAATAGGGTTGAAGCTGAGCATTGCTTTTAATAAATTGGTCAAGTTTTATTAGCAGTTACTAAATGTAAGTAGATACCAAACCATAGTAATAGTAGATCAAAATTAATAATAAATCTCAATGCGATGCAAATGATAAATTGAATTTAATTCCATAAATTAATCATGCAAGAGTCTTGAGCTGCTCATGACCGCGAGCATGGCTAGTATACCAGTTTTACACTCTGCAGAGGTTGTACCCTGTACCAACAAGTCGTGTATCCCATGTAGCCTGGGTTTGCAAGGCCCTTAGACACTGCCGATGTGAATGGCTAGGGATCCACTACAAGGTCTTTACAAAGTTCCACTAGCTTCAGAAAACCTGCTACAGTTCTAGGAAGAGCAATGCAGGAATCCCCCGTCTGACCGCCATCGCAGCAAAATCAACCCGAGAACCTCCCTACACGCCTACTCCCCTACTGCCCTTGCCCCTTTCGGGTAAGGTAGTCCTCCACTAGCTTTCCTAGTTAGTCAGCCAAGGGCGTCCCATTCCACCCTTGTGGTGGCACGTGTTTCTCTAGTTAAGCTCGATGTTCCAAATTAACATAGTTGTCTTATCATGAACAGAAATAGAACAATAATAAAGATTGATCATGTGTAATAGTTATCTCAACACCCAAAACCATATATAGCAATAGCAAAGACTACCCAAAAGTTCAGGGGTAAACAAGGTGAAAAGATAACCAGACTAGGGTGGCCTATTGGGTCCCATCAAAATTAACCCTATGCATGATAAAATGATTATAAAGAACATTATTGGGTAAATAAAGTGGTCAAGGGCACAACTTTCCTTCAATGAGCTCCTGCTTAGGAACTTCTACCTGCTGAACACCTAGATCCTCTATGGCTTGCTCGTCTACTCGCAACAGTACAAACAAACATGGTATAGCAAAAATTAACATCAAACCCAACATGAATACAAAATGCATAATAATTATCTACGTGTCGTAACGAGATCGTAGGAAAAAGAATCATTAAATTCAGAGTTACGGATTTAGAGATATGATTTTTCGAAGTATTTATGTGTTTGGTACAAGATTAATTAAGTGATCAAATTTAATATGGGTTTTATGCTAAAACAGTGTTACTGAGTAATAAACAATATTAATACAAAATTATAGGAACTGGAATGGACTAAAAAGAAGCTAAAATGAATTTTCTAGGAATTAATCAAGTTTCTGCAATTAATTTTATACTAAAAATCATTTTCTAATTGATTTTCTCAGGTTTTGTATTTCTCTAGACTGCGCACAGAATTAAACCGAAAGCCAGGGGCCTCAGCGCAAGGATTCCTATGACTCATTACACAGTCGCAATGAACTGCGTGTTGATTACTCTGAACACTAGGGGTTCATACGCAAAAGTGGATCAGCGAAGGGGTATCGTTCGATCCTGGCCGCCAGATCACAAGTGGATGGCCACAATTACATCAGTGGGGATTATGAATGGGTATGCGTTCTCAACCGTTGGATCGACTACCTACGTTTCGGATTCAAATTGAACCTAATCATCCCATCGACCGCACGATCACACTCCTACGATCTAGATCTACTAGCGCGAACAGGTACGCTACTATCTAATCTCAGTTGTCCCCAGTTTTCCGACGATCGATCCCCAGTTTTCCGCACACTGGCCAACTCCGGCGGCCGCGTAGGACCTCACGGCGGCGCGCCATGGCTGACGTTTCCCCATTCCGCGCAGTAGGCCGCTAACTCCAAAATCAAACCGCGTTACACGACATCAAGAACATGGTGAACAGACTGGTACCCAGCATACCTCGGTTTGGGGTGAGGGCCCTTCTGTCCACGTGGTGGTGAGGATCCACGATGGAGCTCAACGACGGGAAGAAATTCTCGTCGCCCCGAGGATTCACACACCCGGATTCTTCCCCGAGAACGACCCACGCACACGCCCGAACGCCCGAGATCAGGTCACCGGCGCTGAGCGGCGATGAAGGTGAGGTCTGACGGCGGCAATGGCTCCGATTTTCTCGGCGACGGAGTCGAACAATGCCCATGGTCGTGGCGGGGTGGAGTGACTCTGACCGAAGGGGGCCACCAGCCAGAGTTACAAATAGGTGCAACACGGACCTGGCAACACGGGCGCAGCAATCATCCAGTCGTTCCGAGGGGAAGCTGGTGCTCAGTCACCACCCACGTGGACCCACTTGTCGGCGCCACGGCACGCGCGCTCACAGCCACATGGGCACGTTGGTGGGCCGGCCGGTGGAATTCAGCCCAAAAGCAGGTTTTCCATTTTCTTTTTTTCTTTTCTATTTTCTTTTATCTTTTCTTTCTTTTCAAATTCAAAACTTCAATTTAAATTCAAACTTTGTGGCATATTTGTACTCAGACTAACTGCTTTATTTGATCATACCAAAATTTGATGAAGTTATTTATTTATAAATTTATTTTGTATTGTATGATATTTCTCTCTTTCCTCTTTTTCTATTTTCCAAATTTTCCTAAATTTAAATTTGGGGTTCAATCCAAATCCTCCAAGCTTCACTATATTTTTATTAATGTTATTGTTATTATTATCAATTTCACAAACAAACAAAACTGCAACATGATGCATAGTTTATTTTAGGTATCCTTGGTCATTTATTCACTTTATATATGGTTGTTACCATGTGATAATGAGTATGGGGCAAAAACATGGAATGAGATCTACTCTCTTTATATTAATTACAAACTAGGTATTACACACCACCATTGATTCACTTTGCAATCAATATAATGAGAAAGGGAGTGAGAATGCAAAAACTCAAATCAAGAACACAAGAACACATAACTCTCAATTTCTCAAGCTGCTAGGTCTCTCAAATGCAAATAAGATCAAATGGGGCGCATAATTGGCTTTGAATGCTTGGAGAGGGTGCACTTAATGTGTAGTAGGTTGGAGTGAGTCTTGTGTCTTCAATGTGATGGTTGGGGGATATTTATAGCCCCCAACCACCAAAAGAGCCATTGGAATAAAGTGGCTAAAAGTTGTCTGCGTAGTGGTGCACCAGGTCATGAATAGGGTTGGTCCGGTGCACCACCGGACCATAAACAAAGCTGTTGCGGGTGACCGTTCTGAAAGGTCAGTTGATCATTGAGATCTTGTCAGACAGTCCGTTGCCTCATCGGACCGGTCCGGTGCGCCAGCGTCGAAGTGTCCATGTCTGGCTCCTCTACTCGGATGGTCGGGTGTGCCACAGGACCGGTTCGGTGCGCCTGCGTCGAAGTGGCCATGTCT